>UXGD01000097.1:0-102409 GCA_900474315.1 Torymus auratus
ACTGGAATAAAATCGCTCAGCGTACGAGGTGCGCACCTCTGGAACTCTCTGCCTGCTGAGGTTAGAAATCTTCCATCGCTCAGCAAGTTTAAGGCTGCTGAGAAGGCACTTTCTCACACTAGACTATCCACTTACGAAAGGGGCGATCTCTATATTTTAGTTTTCCTAGTATCGTCCCATATGCACTGTATTTATTTATTTATTTATTTGAATGAATGTATTCATTAGCGTAAGTGGTGAGTCTGAATGTAAAATTAGTATTTGATTATTAATTTTAAGTTTACTCTTTGACTCCCTCACTAAGTCAGCGGTATTTTTATCGTATTGAAAACTATTCATTTTTTCGTATATTTCTAGTCAATTAAGCTTCTCCCTGTGATAACACTAATTTCTGATTTTTGACTTATATTTTAGTATTATTATTAGTTTTTAAGAATAATGGCTATGATATCGTAAGTTATCTTTACTAAAGAGAAATAGACTGAGAAGCGTAAATTGACTGTGATTTATTTGTATTTTCAAAAGGATTATTGTATTTATATTTAAATTGTTTTTATATATTAGCTATTTTTTGTATTATTTACACGACTGTTATACACTAATGTTATAACACCATTTGTAAATTATTCATATTTACAATAAAATGACTATTACTATTACTATTAGAAAGCAATCGTATATGTCTTACATGCCGAATAGAAGACACAAAAGAGATGGACTCTCGGCGACGGTCAGTTATACACAATGTGCCGTCGGGTCGACGGCCAGGCGACAGCAGCAAATCACGGAGGCAGGGAAGGCACTTTACGAACGGAGAAAATAAGACGTTCGCTCGTATAACGTCGGTCCGCGTCGTGACTTGGAAACTGCATCGCAACCCTTTTTGCGCGATGGCCTCTCCCATTGTCCTGGGGATTTTCGAGCGCGCGCGTCTCTTTTTATCCACTCTGCGCGTGTACAACGACGTGCGAGAACGGGATATGGCAGTTCGCGAGCTTTCTGGAGCGGAAATGTTACGCCGACGACGAACAAAAAGTTTAAATAATAAGCTTATATATACGCATCGGTGCCGTGTTCATATAATTATGTGTCTTATTACGTCGAAGGCTATTGTGATGATTCTCTCATTGTCATTGTAAATTTAAAATGGACTGCTCATGAGGGTACACAATGAAAAAAACTGGATTACTTAATGCCGAAGAATGAAATATAAGTAAAGAAGTCCGACACAATGGATTGCGTAATCAGGGCACTCTTTGTTATATATATCGGAGAAAAAGGAGTGCATCGAAAGGAAAGCGAAAAATAAAGAGAGGCGAACTCTTTCAATAATTCCTCTCACCGCGCAGCGTATAAGACAAAGAAAAAGGACCAACGGGCGCGCGGAAAAAGCAGTTTTCCTTGCCGCAATCATCGCGTCGAATCCCTCGGCGCTGTTTGTTCTTCTCGCCTGCTGCCGGCCCTCTTCCCTTTGTCTCTCTTTCTCTCTCCTTTTCCTCGTTTCCCTCCTTACAAATGACCCAGATGATACGGATATTAACGCCGGGCCTACCCCCCGCCGAAACTTTCCTCTCTACACTCGCGATCATTGCCGTTCCCTTAATTATCGTCGCGCACACGGGAATAGCTTGTACGCCTCGCCAGGGAATGGAGCGGGGAGAGTGGAGGCAAGAAGCGAAAGGCCCTGGGGACTCGTACGAAGCGGCCCGAGAAAAAGTCTCTAGCGTGTACTCCCGAATATATATCCCCCAGATCTCCTTAAAGGAGTCGCATCCTCGGCCTGCCTCCCCCAGTAGTAGATAAAGCACACGACGCGCAGCCGAATCGTGTATATATACGTGCCAGCGAAGAATTATGCTCGAAACTATGCCGAGCATTTGGAAGTTCGGCAAGAGGATTACTCGGTGCTGTAGGGAAAAGTGAAAGGGACACGACACCTATATACACCGCCGCCGCCTCTCGCTTGCGCTCCCGAGTTTATAATAAGTCTCGATTACCATTAATCGTTATTTAGGAGGCCGAATTAGGGGGTGCGACGCTGTTCTGTAATAAAACCGGCTTCGCGCGCCGGGGCCTACGACAGTACGAGGAGAGCAAGAGAGTTTGAGGTAGCAGTGGTGTGCGGTGGTGATGGCAACCCTTGCTAATTAATTGGGGGTACGCGCGCGAATTTTACGCTCGACGTGGCGGTGTTTTCGCGAATTTCGCGATTGTCGAGTTGGCAAATTGACTCTCTCTCTCTTGCTTGGCCCTTGGAATGCCGGTTAATTATAGGAGGCCGGAGGGATGGGGACGAAAAAGTGATGGGGTTGTGAGGAGATGTATAATACGAGTCATCGCGCAGCGCGAAAAGTAAGGTACCGTGGCCTAATTTGAGTAATGTAGATTTATGGGATCAGCAACTTTCGGGGAATATGCTAGGTGATTTGATTTTATGAGAGTTTTATAATATGACGGCTATATAGATGTGTAATAATTAGTTGTATTTGCGAGGCGTGTTTGGTGCGGAATGAAACTCGGGTGCGGCAAGAAGTTTAATTAACAAGTTTTTTGGAGTAAGAGTAAATTTCGACTTTGAGGGAGGTCGAAATGAAAATTTTTACTGAATTTTCTGCAAAGTGAAATAAAAACTTATACGGAAAAAAGCGATTAATTCAAGTCCGAAACGTCTAAAGCAAAATATATTTCCCGTTCCAAATTTTACTTGTTTAATAACATTTTGTTTTTCTTTTCCGTGTACATGTTTTTAATTAAAATCAGAAATACCAAAATATATCCTACAATTTCCTCCACAGTATTACCGAATACATACCGGGCACATTTCAAAATTAATCAGTTAATTAACAGAGCTTAGCGTCGCAATGAAAATCAGCAGCCGGCTCGCTCGAAAAACAAGGCGAAACAAAGCCTCGCACTCTCACTGCTGTTTACCGAGACAAAGGAAATTTCTCTCTCTCTCTTCCACGAAAATTGCTCTCTTACAGTTCCTCTCTCCCTGCCGCTCCACCGACGACGCGACGACACTACAACGCACATCACCTTTTCTGATAAAAAGCTAGCCGTGCCGCGCGCGTGTGTACGCCATTCGCAGTCATCCCCTCGAAATCCTCTCTCTCCCATATCTCGAGGCGACGCGCGCTGCTCCAAAGTAAAGTCGTTCCACCGCATGACTACGACGACGACGGTGGCTGTGGCGATAAAGGTCGACCCTCCTCGAGGTATATAAGGCGCCTGCCTTGGCTCTGTATCGACGCCCCCGCAATTATTTCGCGCGTACGCGAGGGCGTGGCAGCAGCACTGCGGGTCGACTAATTTTCCGGGGGGCCGAGAAGCGGAAGGAAGGAAGGTGCCTGTGTGCAGAAAGGCAAACGTAAACGGAAAATGAAATCGCGGGATGCGCCCGTGTATTGGGCGATAAATCAACGGAGAGACTTCTCGGCTGGCGGTGTACGTGTTCGCGGCAGATAAAGTCTCGCCGCGCGTTGTTTCGCTATTTTCTCTCGTATATAGCTATTTGCCGTGCCGTGTGCCGCGTCTTGTGCTTTTTATTGCGGAGAAGGTACTTTTCCGATGGGCGCATTTTTCTTCTTCCGGACCTGGAAGAGAGGAATCCCGCTCGTCGAGCTTTGTTATGGCGGATTTTTATTTTCCATTCCGGTATGCTGGACGCGCAGATACTTTTTATTGTAAAGTATTGATAGGCGCGTATATAGGTATGTATACAGGAAGCGAATGTTATTCTCGTCTTTTAATTCTCATTTCAAGTAAATGCGCTTTCAGAAAGTTACGGAAATACTCGCAGAGATTTATACATATTTTGTTTAATCTATTTGCCCTGTCGGTGTAAACTGTGAGATAAAATCATTATATTGAATGTAATTTCATAAATACATTTTCGTTGTAAATCGAAAATTGAAGCTTTGCAGAACTTCGGGAAATTGGAAATCCAATATTTAATAAATCAATATTTTCCAATAATAAACGTACCTATACGTATATTTACTGTCTCTCGTAAAATATCAAACCATCAGAAGCTAATAAACAAAAATGCCCACATAAATACACATAAAACCGCCAATATCCACTCTTACTCTACCCGTCTAAGAAGAAAAAAAAACTTTCTGATTCATGACCTCTCCGCTCGATAATACTCCCGTCGCGATCTTAATTTTTTCCCCGTGATTTACGCTCTGCCCGCTCAAGAATTATACGCGCACTCGAAGTTGCTCGAGCGCGCGGAAAAGTGCCCTGTCTCTCTTTCTCTCCTTCATTCTCAGAAAAGTAACAGAGCAGCAGCCAAGGAAGCTGCCTCGCAGGCCGACGGGTGGCTGCGCTTGCACGAGTCTCGATTAATTTTCCCCTCGTTAGAGATGAGGCATGCTCGGAAATTTATTAAATTTCTCAATTAGTCATGAAATTACTTATCGCTCAGACACTCGTTCGCTTACTCGCGCGCGAAAACTTTCTCTTTCTCTGTCTCTTACGCGCTCGGGCCCATCAATCTTTTTCGCTTTTGTAGCACCGGCTGCTCTTGTTCGTCTCGTACTCATACCTCCTTTTTTCCCTCGAGTTTCGCACCTCTTGAGGAGAGAAGAACACGAGCCGTTGGTTGTATCGTGTTCGGAAATCGTAATCCGTAATGCGCTGTCGGGCGTTGGCGGTATAGGTGTTTGCTCAGCTGAAACGAATTTACGACCTATTGTTATAAATAATATATATAAAAGTGTTGACGTGCGCTGTTTGTTTATGATTTTATGCATGTTTTTTTTTCTTGATGCTCAAACAAAAGCTTTTGTCGATGGAATATGTTTCAATTAGGGTCGTCACCGATGTTGTATTTTATTCACCGCACGCGCGTCGTCGCTTTGTTTATCCAATGAATCGTAGATATTACACGTTCTGTAAACAATAAGTGTAGTATTTACAATATAGTTGACGTCCCATTGATCTTCCTATGACAGAGTACAATAATTCTAATGAATCATCGCGTTCTGCAGGTCTGCAATCTATTTCCACTTTTTCTTCCAGATATAGAGAAAAAGGAAGGGAAATTACATATCGCGACTCACCAGCGCACACACATACACAATGAAGACTGATAATAATGTATATAACGGACTTCCGGCGTTGCCTCGACCGTCCGAACTGACCCGAAACATTTAAGTGAATAAAAGAGGGAAAATCTAAATCGCCCGTGACACGCGATCTCCGTATTCATCACACACCAGCCCAAAATCCCAACACTTCCTCTATACTTTCCCAATCTTATCCCCATCGCACGCGCGCGCGCGCCCTTGTATGACCCGCGAAAAGTGCTGAGCCGTATAAAAGCCCCAATCAGGGGGGTCGCGTCTGGCGCGAATTGCTCATACAATAATAACAACGCAGCTAGCGCGCGCTATTGAGTCGATCGATTAATCCATCGCAACCCCGTCATCCTCGTCGTCGGCGGCTTTTCCCGACCAGAACAATGCTCTCTCGTACTGGCACGCCCAAAGATTGCACGCGCGCAGACAAAACGAAAGAGGCGCGCGCTCGACTATCTCCTATGTATACAACAACCCATATATAGAGAGTGTCGCTCCCTTCATTTCGCCGCTTTGTTTTTCGCGCCGACAAAAGCGATCGAAAAGCGAAATATCCAGCGCGCGATATTTGATAGTTCGGCAAATAACGGGACCGGCGTACACACTCCATCATCGATCGGAAAAAGCGCCGCAGCGATATTCTTCGGTAAACATACAAGAGAGAGAGCGGAAAAGACGCGCACGCCGACTAATTTCCTCGCCCTCCGGATACGCGCAGTCGTTCGTTCCCGTCCACCGGCCACGCACACACCTACGCGTTAAACGCGACGACGAGCCCCTCCTCCTCCCCCCGCACCGGTAATTCCCGGGTTCGGATTTAATGGAGGGTGGCAGAGAGAGAGAGCGGACCTATAGGGCCCTCCGCTCTCTATCGCTCGCGCGAACGAGTAATTTTGATATATTGACGCGCACGCACGTACGTACGTGAATGGGTGGGGAGAGAGAGAGTTTTCCCGATAATATTGCCCCGTCGGGATGTGCGCGCAGCCGGCCCTGCCTGCCACTGTCTGTGTCCCTGCGAGCCCTCCGGCGGATAGAATAGGAGAGAGAGACGCCTAATGGGGAATCGAGAGGGAACGCGAGCGCACACACACGTGACCGTTCGACTTTTTCTCGCCTGCGGCGATACACACTATACGCACACGAACTGCATGTACGTGCGCTTTGTCTTCCTCCGCAGTGCCGCCGCAGAGCTACTTTTTTCCACCAGCGTTCTCGATGTCTAGACGGCGAATAAGACATACACGCGGCTCTATTACGCAGGGAGCTCGATTTGTTTTAGCTCTCGGCGCGTATGCTTTTCGCGTTATCCGGAGGACGAAATCCCTGTGCGAGGGGGCGCGGGTTTATATACGCGGCTTTAAAATCTCGTTAGCGGGGCGATACAGTCGATTATGCGTTATATTTTCGACGCCGGGGGCAGATGGCCGATGGTGTATAGTGCAGTATAGCCGTCGTCCGGTACGCTGCAACGCGCGATTAACAACGTTCCGAACAAATATATTCTCCCCGGCTTTTTCGTTCGATCGGCTGCATACGCGAGCGCCGGCGAAAAGCTGCGAGAAACAAAGAACGATCGAGTGCAGTTCTCACTCCATCGCGGTAATTGAGTAAATTCGGACGATGATTATTCTGCCGGAGGGGTAGCTAGAGCAGGCAGGCAGTCGTCGCGTGAGAGCGCTGCACGATCGCGGATTTTTTTCCGAGTCTTTTTTCAATTATTATACCGAGGGGCTGTCTCCCCCGTGCGTGCCGTTAAAGGGTTCAATTGATTATCAGGTAATAACCCTACGCGGGATCGCGCGGCCGATTATTGCCATTATTATTATTATTGCTTCGCGCGCATACACGTGTGGGCATGCACGCGATCCGGCGATTTTTCATAATTCGCGTATACGGGAAAGCGCTCGAGATAAAGGCATTGTAACCTCGTTTGAGGAAACACGCGTCCGCCGCTATTCGTATGCAGTGAGAAACGCGCACGATGGATATAACCATAACAATTAAAGTGTAATTCGGTCTATACATCGCGTGACAGTATAAATCACCGACACACACTTCAGAAAGCATAAAAAATGTATGCTAAGCGCCTGCGTGCGGAAAAGTTCGCGGAGCTGTAAAAAATCGCGCTGCATTGAATTTTAATGGCCAGGGGAGAAAAAAATCTTGAATTTATAGACGGATTTTTTTTCCCCCACACCCTCTTCTTCTTCTTCCTTTACCCTGCTCGAAAAAATTCCTTCCCTCCGTCCATGCGGCGACGCGCTCGCGCGTGTTCTTTGAGAGCTGAAATTCGCGCGCTCGCACACATATATACGGGAACTTTTATATCCGGCAACTTTTGACTTTTCCATCCTCCTCTCTCTCTCTCTCCCCTTTTCTACGTGCCGCTCGCACCGGAATCACTCGTCGACATTTTCCTGCCCGATTCTTCATAGAATATTAACTCGGCGGCAAAGTGCATAAAGTCAGTCTGCCTCTATCCCCCCCTGGTTCCTTCCTTCCTTTTTCTCTCCCCCTTTTGCTCTATGCGTGTGGATCTCTCGCCTCCCCCCGAGCGCTTGGAAAATCCGAGGACCCGGCGATTCGTCACGATTTTCCCGCTTATCGCAATCTGTCGGCTATACGCGCACGCGGGCTAGAGAGATAATGAAAAGAGCCTCGGGCCGGGAAAATGGATGCGCGCACGCGTTCACCCGCCCGCCGAATGGTTTCGTGACGAGGCTCGCGCTTTAATTCCGACTCTCTCTCACGTGACGTATCTGCCTTTCCACTTTCACCCCCCTCGCACACACTCGCAGTGATGCGCTGCTGCTGCTGCCGACGTCGTCGACGTCCCCATGCATATATACACTGATCGGATGCGTGCGTGCGCGCATGCAGGAAGGAACCTACTGCTACTGTCTATATGTGGATGGGATTTTATTGTACGCGAGACGAGCGATCGGATATCTGAATGGGCTCCGACGCATTTGATTAGAGATAATGAGTTTTTTATTGGGAAAATGGGATGGGGCGCGAGTGCGTGGGAGAGTGAGGGGGAGGTGATCGTGCGATACGCCTCGGATGGAAAAATTGCGGTGGCGAGATTTATGGTAATATTTTGCCCTGTGTTTGTATATAATTCAAAGTCGGGAGGTTTAGTAACCCCTATGAATAATTTTTGAAAAGTTAAAAAATTTTTTTATGATTTAACGTTGTTTTTAAAGTGCACAAAGTTTTCAATTTAATAAAGAAGTTGCGGAAATTGCGTTAACATATGCAAACTGGCTGTAAATATGAAGTGATTGCAATTGGCTTGATTAAAATTCATTTTACTTTGTTCTCTACATACATGTACTCGAAAACTTTGTTTGATCGTTAGATTTTGTAATTAATTGATTTTATACAGCTTGATTACAATTCAAACAAGTTTCCCCGTAAAACAATTATTTATTTAATCCGGTTCAAAAGTACCGTTTCAACTTACACTCTTGGAATTCAAAGTCTATACATAGACGTAAACCGAATCCTCATTCCTTGTCCAAAAAGATCCATTATCCGCAAAAAAGCATCTGGCAAATAATAAAACGATTATTAAAAGCCGCGCATCCAGCTAAACCCATAATTGATATAAAATGGCCGCGTACGTGACATACATTCTAAAAGCGGCATATCCTTCGCTTCCTCGTCCCTTTTCTCACCCACGAAAAAAAAACACGGCCGTCGTATAGGAAAACTCCGGGCTTGCAGCATATACACACACACGCACGTGGGATCCATCGCTCATTCAATTCTAAAGTTTTTGCTCCGGCTGATCCCCCCCGACTTTAAGTATCAAATCGATAACGCGCGTGTTTTTCTTTCGGCATTTTCCGCAAAGAGGATTCGCCGAGATTTTCCCCCCTTCCACCCGTTTTTGTATCGCTTAAAGCGTGTGTGCGAAGCGCTGAACGTTCATGAAAATATATGGAAGCAGGCGCGTGCTTGCGAGTTTATACCCAAGGATATTAAAGTGTGTCTCTATGTGTGCGTCTCTTCTCGCGTAATGCGCTTGGCATTTTTCTTCTTCCGCGGCTGTCTTCGCTGGCGGCGGCGGCGGCTTTCCGTTTGACAATCGGTTTTACCACGAGCGAGCACGATTTAGTTTCCCGCTCGTCGGGAAGCGGCTCTTTCTTCTCTCCTCTATTCTTCCCCGTCGCCGCCACTGGATTTTTCACGCTCAGCTTTATAATAGACCCGCCGCCGCCGCGCAAATTTATTCACGACGTAACCTATGCGGTATCGTTTTTCTCCACATAACGTTACAAACTGTGTCCTCCTACGGTAAAAAAGAAAACGTGCTTTTTTTAGCCGAAACCGCGTTAACTTTTGTATACAGCCCCGCACGCGCACGCTTACGCTTTTCCATCATTATCGTAAAATCGCGTATAATATATCCGTGGTTAACGAGCTCCGCAGAGCGAAAAAGAAAAGAGAAACACCACCCACTCGTCTATCATTTCGTAAAACCTGAATACCCGCAACACTATATACCCACACACCCTCATACATATGTATACATCCTCCGCATTTTCCGGCTGTTATTTCGCCCCTGCTTATATAATTGCGGGCGTGCGTTAAAAAAAAAAGAAACTGCAGGAGCGCGCCGTGAGATTCCTCCTTAATAACGCCTTGGCCGCATGCTCGTTAGCCCGTCGGTCGGCAGCGCGCGCGTACTACACCGGTCGGCCGCTCGTAAACCACGGATTACGCATTATCCCCGCACGCGTGTACGTACACGTCGGCCCGCTTATTGTGACGTATTGCGCGACCCCGGCACTCCGTACGATCATCGGGATGTGTATATATAGCGTATGTGTGTCCATGGATTATCCGTAGACCGAGTGCGAGGGAAAAATGTCTTGATTAAATTTCGGAGGGAAATTTTTATTGCGAGTGTAGGCGAAAGAGAGGATGAATCATCCTATGCGCACGGGGTCGGGAAAATTTCTTAAAGTTTTTCGTAATGGCGGATATATCTCCGGGCGTTTTTAGTTCGGGAATGATACGTGTGAGGAATGGGAGTGAGTATGAAAAAGACGTCGTTAGGCGCCTGCCGGCCCACGCGCACATATTTCACATTTTTCTCGGCCAAAGTGAGACCCTAAATTGTTGAAACTCTCGCGCGGCCTGTTCCTAAATCTCTTCCTTATTTCAAAATTAAATTACCCGACAAATATATTACCGCCTTATTCCCGCACTCCATCCATCACTATTATTCACTAAACCCCCGCGCACATTTAAAAATCGACTATTCAATCGAGCCCACACCGAATCATCGATCACTTAGCTTGTACATCGGCTTGTCCTGCCCATTGACGATTCTCAACTTTAAAACCTCAGGCCCCCCTTATAACAATGCAATTAAAAACACTCTCTTCTCCGAAACAATTTAGCCAACAAGCCCACCGCTCGTCGCTTGGGAATTACTGCACGGAAGTGCGAGCGGAAAAAATGATGGATCGCCGCTCTCTCTCTCGTTAGCGCACTTGAAGCGCATTGTCGCGGCGCGAAGGGCGTGTACGCTGTCTCTCCTGTGTCGACGTGTAGGCGGGTGTTGTATCGGCTCGGTGGGGTGATGGATCGCGCGGTTCGGTTTTTATTATTTAAACAGAGAGAAGGGAGGAGATGTGCCTGCCGGCTGTCGTCGAAGTAGATGCATGAGGGTGTGTCTGTCTTACTCGGGTAATGCGACTGAGAGCGTTTTCGAATTTTCCCGCCCCGCTAGGATCGACTTTAGTTCGCGCATTCGTATATGGTGCGGCTTTTCTTTCGCTGCTTGAGCCTGATGGATCGAGCACGCGATTGGTTAGTACTTTGTCGCCCGGAAAACGCGAATAAATCTAAATTTTCAAAGTATTTAAACATAAAAAATTGAATTCGTCAAGCGAACAGAGAGAAATTTAATAATAGCGTTAAATTCAACTATTCACGTCAGATGAACGCGCGAAATAAATGGATTATAGAAGTAAAGCGGGGCGCCTCTCCTCAACTCGTCAATTCATCAAAAGCAGAATGCGGAACGATCATCATAACCCGGCGACGACTGGCTCACAATAAAAATTCGCGCGTAATCTCTTTTTAACACAATTACATCGGCACAAAAGCCTCCTTTCTTTCTTTCTTTCTTTAGCAAAGAGCGGCACCCCCGTTTCGCCTAACCCTCGTAACCACGCGGGAGAGCGGCAAGAGTCAAAAAGACAGTCACCACTTGTCCGCGCGAAGACGAAGGGCGCGACGTTTATATTGAATCGCGCGCGTGTTTTCGCTCCTCCCGACGATTAGGAGTTATATCGCGACACTCTCTCCACGCTGCTCTGATTTATGCCTAATTGACGCGCCCCTCTCACCGCGCTATATACTAGTCACGCACTCTCTCTCTGGCTACACACCCAGGAGCGAGAGAGAGAGAAAGACAGTGTAGACCGCGGCGCGTGCTCGCGTTCCGATGGACGGCGATGCGTAAAGTTGGCAGCCGGAGGGAGAGAACGCGGACCTTGAAGCGGGGGAGAAATTGAGATTGACAGTTAATTTCGTGCCGGTTTCAGGCGCGTTGCCTGCGGACCAGTCACCCCACAGCGACAGCCCCGCCGAATTGGCCTTCCGCTCGCTCGCTCGCTCGGCTCGGCTCTGTGCGTTGCGCTTTAAACGCGCGTGTACGTGTACCTACAGCAGAGTGAGAGAGAGAGAGGACTTGCAAGCTGCGCAAGCTGCCGCTGCGAACCCCTTTTACGCATATTGCTTTGCATTTCACACGACTTGGGTACATGTAGCGCGCGCGTGTATGTGTATGTGAAGGTAGATACACACAGGCCAATATGTATTAAAATATACCGGAGGCGGGATTATAATGCGCTGGATAGAGTCGTTTGCGGTGCGCAGCGTGTCGGGGATCGTCTTTTTAATAAAAGAAAGTGGCAGCAGAGGCGTCGCTGATAATTAATCGTGTCATGATGGTATAATAATAATAATTCGAGCCTTATTCTCGTTCGTATTTCTTGGACTGAAAAAAATTGTTATATATTCAATTAAATCGGATCTCTTTAAAGTAAAATTTACGTAAATCAAGTAATATCCCCTGTAAAAAAAGTCTGGCGACAATCTGGCGAAAGTCTTGTAGTGATCTGCCGGAACTCTAGCAAAAGTCTGGTTACGGCCACTTTTGACTTTTTTTAGTAATATTCAACTTGAAACCATTTTTAAACTCTTCTTTTAAGGCCAGACTGTCGCAGGACTTGTAACAGACTGGAGACTTTTTTCACACGGTTCATTCTCACATGAGGTTTGATACATGAAACAAGGCCGATTTACTTAAATAAATGAGGAATTCTCAAAATTTTCTACAGTTACAGGGTTAATAAAAGAAAAGAAAAATTGGAAGCACACCTCTGCAAAAAATTTATTAGCGTTGTGTAGGTCATAATATATACTAGAAAAGTTTCCAACAGCCGAAAACACAGTCTTATGACACGGTTTTAAAAATACTGAAAATTGGACAAAAAGTAGTCACTGATTAACCAATAGCAAGCTATTGAAGTGGCCAACAAATATTCCACAGAAAAGCGATTAAAGTAGAAGAAAAGAGCCTTAAATCCGTCGGTTCTGTGTTAAGTTCGGTGTGCATTTGAATATTGCGAAAAATGACCAAAAATGATCAAAATTTTAAGATTATGTGGATTCGGGAAAAATCACTCATTTTTGGTAATTTTCCGTGATTTTCAAATGCACCTAATTTTGCACAGAATGGATCGAATATTTCTATTCTCTTCTCAAATTAAAGCTCTTATCTTATACTTTAATCGCTTTTTCGTGGAATATTTGTTGGCCACTTCAATAGCTTTTTCTCCATTTTTCAGTATTTTTAAAACCGCGTCACAAGACCATTTTCGACTGTTGGAAAGTTTTCTAGTATATTTTTTAACCTACAGAACGACAAAATATTTTTTGCAGAGGTGCACCTCCAATTTTTTTTTTGTTATTGAACCCTCAAACCATAGAAAAATTTTGAGAATACCTCATATAAATTATTTTTTTCAGTGTATTAAAAACGGAAATGTGAAAGAAATCAATATATTATTTTATCATGAATTTTGCAGCACTTTGTAAACTGCATTTCTCGTGTAAATACATCATCAATACCGCGTAATATATCCCAGCTCCAGGCGCATTTACCGGTTAAGCACCTGCGCCACGCATTTGGATTAAATTCGTCGCAGCTTATTTCAATGGCTATCGAATAAAGCGCGCTAGAGGGCATTACCGGCCTGCTGCGGCTTTTATATATTATTCAAGACCGAAAATAAATACGTACATGCGATGTGTATATCGCGCGGGCGAAAACGCTATGTAACAAATTCGATACACCGTGGCGTGAATATTTCCTCGACTTCGTTAACACACGTGCAAAAAACGCGCCGAAGGTATATGCATGGTATACACACGTGTGTGGGCATACATGGCTTTGCTTTTTCGCCAATAAATATTAAATCGTACAATCTACTTAAAAATGCCAGTTGCACGCGCACACAAGAAGCGCCCTGCAACTTTCATATTTCGCAACAACGGCGCAGAACGTACATACACCTGCACACACCCGTCAGTATTTTACAACTGTTTCTACAATTGCTCTCGCTGCCCTCGAAAAAAAACCCCAGCATTCCATCGGTAAACTGTAGCGCTACACGCACCAGGGAGAGTATTTCAAGCGTGTACACGTTGAAATTTCCGCACGTCTCTTTCTCTCTCTTCTGACCCGCCGCTCGCGCGTGTTTTTCCCGCGCCATTCGATTTCCCTGACTACCTACCACTCGCTCTCGGAAAAACGAGCGCTCGCTCGCAAAATTACCGCTGGCTCTCTCTCTCTCTCTCTCTCTCTTGTCGGTATTTCTCGGGCGAGTATAAAATACCGAGCTCTCTCGCAGATATAAAGGAGCGAACGAGAGAGAGAGAGAGGGAGCGAAGAACTCGCCTCTCTTCCCCCCTTTAAAGCGGAAGGCCGCATTACCGGTCTGGAATTGAGTTTGTGCCCGCGCTCGATTTACGCAGCTTCCTATATGCCTTCTTACCCCCGCGGCTGCGGCCCCTTTGCTTTCATTCCCCGTGAAGGGCGCGCGAGTGCGAGCGCGAGCTTTTCTCGCTATGCGCTTTCTTATTCCGGCCGTTTAAGGCGCTTTCTTCTCGCTCTGAATTATATCCTCCTCCTCCTGCTCCTCGGCGAGGAGAGAAGAAAGAGAGGGATGGAGAGGAGAGACACGTAAGACTTTGTAGTAGTAGCGGGAGGTGAAAAGTTTCTCGGGAGAGCACTTATCGGCCGAACGAGATAAGGGGGCGGCCATCCTGCAGTTTTCAACTTTTTTTCGAGAGGGCAAGCGGAGGACCGAGTAGTATAGTGTCCTCTCTCTTTAATCCGATCGCGCGCGAGAATTCCGCACGCGAAATTGCCTCTAAGTGGATTGGCTGTATGCGCGACATAAAACGCGCGACGATGGTTCGAATATATATTTTTTTTTACCCCTGCCGAGGGGACGCCAAGTTTGAGTCGGCAAGTCAATTTTCTTAATACACAGTTCGAGTGGAGGAGTATAGTTTTGAATATAAGCTACTGCGGGCACACTCGCCCTATCGAATTCGCGGATTAAGTTTATTTATAGGAATCCGGTAATTTATAAGAGTTATAACTTTTGTAGATGAAAGTTTATCGGCAGCGTTCGCTTTAGTTGAAGTGAAGTTTGGAGTTTGCGAATTCGAGAGGGGAAAATAAATTCTGTATATAAAATTGAATGAGAGGTTGCGCAAAAAATATTCTCTCCCTTTATACAGTGCGAGAAAGAAACAGGTATATTCAATTTCTTAAAATAAAATTTTCACGTCGAAAGTTAAAAAAAAAGCTGTATAAAAATAAAAAAATATATATACTTTACGAACTACGTCTCCCGTAAAAAAATGTGGAAACAATAATATGCTAATACCATCGTCTCTGTTATACATATTCCAGTGGCTATAAAAACCCAGCTACGCGAAAAATTTTCTAATATAGTCGATAAAATTCCGAAAATTCCTGATGCGCGCTCTCTCTCTCTCTCGCATTTGCATAACAACGGCGCCACCGCAGCAGTATTTCTTAATTTCGTCGAAAATCCTCCGTCTTTCCGTAAACAGCCGAGCGCAGCCGTTTTTAGTGCACGCGCGCCCGCGTATAATTTACAACTCCTCGGCGGATTCGCAAGTCAAACGAATAGTTGCTCTCTCTCTCTCTTGCTCTCTCCTGAGGCTATACACGCGCCGCAGAATCCACCCCTGCGCAAAGGAAGTGTACACCTCAGGGGCGCAAACTCGCGCTAAAATTTATTTTCGAGAATTTATACTCCCGTGCGGAGAAATTCGCCTACCCCCGTCCCTTCCGCGTTCGTTATTTGTGGTATCCCGGCGAAACAACGACGAGGGAGGACGAAAATTTCGTCGTGCATCTCCCTTCTTTGGCGCGAACTTTTTTTCTCTGTGCAAGTGGGTGGGAAGAGAGATAGAGGCAAGAAAGTCTCGATTTCCCGTATGACTGTGTATATTGACCGCCACAGCTTGTTACGGTTATATATGTATAGACCGGCACGCGTCTGCGTGAAAGGCGCAGGAAAGATGCTTTCCGGCACGGCGGGGACCAATCGAATTGCCGCGCGCGTATATGGAAGAACAAAATTTGATATGTTTTTTTTTCTCTTCCCCGCGCGCCGTCGACTTTGTCGTCGTCGGGGCGACGCGGAGGAGACGACGATAGACCGACGCCTTTTTGTGCCTTGTGTGCGCCCCTAAGGGTGTGGGGCACGCGCGCGCGGCTTTGGCGAATTGACGTTGAATTTGCACGCCGTAAATTTTCCGCCCCCAAAGTAAATACACGCGCGGGGTGCCGTCTATAAATATACACGTGAACCGTAGAAACACGTCATCGGAACGGCTTATGCGGCGTGATCTACGGCCGACTTCATTATAAAGCGCCTTAGAGAGACAATGCCGCGTGAATTATGAAATTGAATTTCTTTTTTATTTTTCATTCGCCAGCGTATTGTAGAGAGCTGGGGAATATATTTCCGTAAATCAAACAAAAAACGAAACTCTCGGGGGTTTATAATTCAATTTTAATACTTTTATCGTATTTCACGCGTTGAGTTATTATTTCGAAGGACAGAGAAGTCGCCTGGGGTTTAATGAAATTTAATTAAAATTTAGAATTTCCCGAGTGTTCGAGCGAGGCTGCGCGCGTTTTATTCAAATAAACGGTGAAATCACGAGTTTAAAATTACATAGCCGTGAATAGTAAAATGTTATCGGGAAAGTTGACTTGTGCATGAAACCTTATCTACCGTGACATCATCGTTCTAAAACCGACACGACACCGCGCACAGGTGTGTCGTATATTCGAATGATTACCATTCCCGTGTATAAATGACTCGACTCTATTTAAAAAGCGAATTAAACTTTCCTCTCGGCAGCCGCAAAAATATCCTCCCTAGTGTTAATTACCTCTGCTGCTCCGCGGGCGGAACATCGTCGTCGTGTACCCGACTTTGACTCCTCTCTCCATGCGCAACAGTCTCTCTACAAGCCAAACAACTTTGATTCACCTTGGCCTCTACTTGTTAGCAACTCTCCGGCGCACGGTCCGTCTGCCTCGCTCCTCCTTAAACGCTCGCTCTCTCCTCTGCGTATAAAGGCGATCCCCCGCGCGAAATTCATAAACAGCCGGTTTCCGGCTTGTCGCCCAGCCCACGAGCCTGGAAAGCGACGAGCAGAGAGAACGAGAGACACGCGCGTGTACGCGCGCCACCCCGAAACTTGCCTAATTGCTTGCGAACTCGTCGAAGCGCGATTTCCTTCGGGCTCGATTAGATGGCTTTGCGAGGGCGAACGAATGCCTCGCGCCTTGCTGCGTTCTGTTATAGACTGTCTGTGCGTGCGTGAATATAACTGTGCATGGCTGTTTCGGAAGAAAATTGCCATTTTCGCGCGCTCGCTCGCTGGCGCGCGTGCGCCTTGATTAAACGCAATAAAACGCCGCGACCTATCTCCCGCTGCTCGCGGCGGGGGTGGGAGTTTATTTGCCCGTAATGATGGCTTCGCGGCTGAGTTTATATCTGCTTTAATGAACTTTTGAAGATGTACGCGCATTTTTTTATTCTTTCAATTATCGGAGAAAGTATAAAAAGTTTAATTTACACGTGAAATCGCTGTCGTGCATGCGTTTTTATTTTATTTCTTTTTACGACTGATACGTATTTTTTTTTTCTCCCGGCGCAGAAGAAATATCGGAGGGCGCTGATTCCTCTTCATTCCGGGTAGGCGGGCGGCAACTCTTATTGATAATATCGTCAGGCGCTTTTATCGAGTATTGATTTCAACTTAAAAATAAAGCGGGATATTCACTTCGAATACCGAATCTGAACTTATTAGCCCCAATGTAATACTCGAGCGCAATTTCACGTGACACACGCGCGTCGTAAAACAAACTAAGGAAGCCCCCTATTACAGCCATAACGACGCCGAGCCCAGATTTTCCGAATTTCACGTGTACCGGAAATATTTATTCCCCAGGCGCACAGTGCGGCCCTGCTTCAATAAAACGCACCGACAACGGTTATGTGCTCGCTGTACCAGTGTCGTGTAATTTTTCTCACCTATAACCTCTCGGCGTGTATAGCAAGGGTAAAGAGCTGAGTGTGTACCGAGAGCGAGGGCGTGTAATTCATGCAAATTGCTCAATTTCATCGGGTATCGGGGCGAGCCTGCACGACTCTGTCTCTCTAGTAGTATTTGCCAAAGGAGAGAGGAGAAGACGACGACGAGGCAAGGATTTTTATTACTTACGGGGGGCAATAGCGCGAGACTCGCATTCCCGGATGGTAGAGAGCCTAGGGTGAGAGTGAGAGAAAAAGCGAAAGTCTTCTTCTTCTCCCTTTTCACCCTCGGGGCACAGAAATATTTCGGACGGAGGGAAATACGTTTCTGCCTATTGTGTATATCTCGGGCTAGAGAGAAGGAGAGAGGGCAGCAGCAGATATTCGTGGATTCCTCATTAAGGACTTATCGGCGATGAGCGCGTGTATACAGGGGACGAGAAGGCAGAAAGGCATCAGTGACGAAGGGAGAGGACGCGACGCATAAGGAGATTTATTGCCGATACGCAGATATATGCGCATTGAATTATGTTTTGTGTTACCCCAGCAATTTGCCTGTCAAATCGAGAGGAAAAGCCGGCGAGAGGGAGAGTGAATATGCGCCGCCGGGAAAAATGATATTAGGTACGTGTTTCGCGTAATTGTTTCCTCTCTATATCTCTTGAGCCGGCAGGATTATATTGTTACGCACGGTCAAAGAAATTCAATGAATTGCGTTTAATAATAATTGGGTATGCCCCCAGGCTGATGGTGTAATTTCGCCAGAATTATTTCGTCTGGTTGCCTCGTAACTGGTGGGAAACTATATACAAAAGTTGTATATGTATATATACGTGTTTGTGTATATATAATAATATAAAAATAAACGAGGCTCATTACCACGTGACCATCTGTTACTACTGATTAAAATATATACAGCTGTGTTATGTTCACACTAAATTTTCAATATCGGAGGATCCGTGTCGCGTACGAATTTAACGACACAGCACAATACGGCTACGCAAAGTAAATTTGCCGATCGGTTTAATTAGCACCGTCCAATAACAGCAAAACAACGCGTACTCGCCCGTTACATAATGTTAATCAACCGCTCGTTGTTCATCCGATCACCCCCCACCGTTCTTTTTCCCCGCACTCCGCCCTCTCGTTACTTCGTCACCATCGCCCTTTAAACTCGAAAATTCCAGCGCGTAAAACTCTGGCGCCAGCGGGAAAAATACATCAAAGCAGCGGCAGGGACACAGAGAGTTAATGAAAATTTCGAAAAAGTAGCTATTTCACGCCGAGGCACTAAATAACGACGCTGCCGCCGCCGGAGGCGTCAGGTGTCCCCCTCCCTCGGAGATAAGAAAAAGCAAGAAAATTAAGTAAAGCCGGCCCCTCGCGATAAAAGATTTTTTAGACTCTCGCTCTCGTTTACTCCCACGCGCCACGGCCGCCCCCTTTTCCCGCCGAGAAGAACTGTACTGCGCGCAACGAAAAAACTCGCAAATTCATCGCTTCTGCGAAGGGGCAAGCGACGTCGCGTCATCTCAAGAGAGCGAGAGAGACAGAGAGAGAGACTTGAAGAGCGAAGCCCGTAATTGGCCCGAGGGGCTTCGTACACGCTGAGAATGACTTCTCGGACGAACGGGGGAGACGAATGGAGGAGAGCCTACGAAATCATTTGGGCCCCGGCAGTGATCTAATTTAGATGGGCTATTAATTGTTTCGGGAAAAGGGAGGTCGGGACGATGGGAGAGTTCGGGAACAATTTGTTTGGTAAGGTTAATTTTGTTTCTTTGTTTGCGAATTGAGGGATAGAGAGGGAGACGCGGTCGCTTCAATTGCCTTTTAAATGGTAATTTTCATTAGCTGCAGAAATAATAATACAATTAGATTAATGATGATTGTATGGAAATGTAGATCGTAATCAGCGGGCCAAAGGACGATATGATGAGTAATCCTCTTCGCCTTTTTCTACCCTATTTTCACTGAGAACGATTGAATCATTTTCATTACGCGCTCAATAATTTATTACCTAAATAACATATATATTGTTATTTTCAAAAGTTTTATTTTTGCAATATATCGAGCGACCGTTGACTCATTACATCAGCACCTTCTTATATGTACACCCAGCGCAACTATTTGCTCGAAAAACACGACGAGCGCCGAACAATAAAGTTCGTCCGTCGGACAACATCACGATATTCCCGCCACGTAAACCCAACTTTAATTCTTCGTCATCTGCCTCCCCTCCCGCCCCTCGCACCCATCACCATCCGACATCTTATTTACGTTAGTTAGGCTCTGTTGGCACAGCCAAGCCCCGAAATCGCCCCTCGCCGCGCGTCGACCGCGTCCCTTTTCAGCCCTGGAAACACGTTCGAGACTCTCCTCTCTCTCTCTCCGTCTGCGGCACCGTCGTCGACAATGCATAAAGCGAGTTTCGAGGTAAATCGAGCCACGAGGCGCTCGCTCTGCGTGTGCACGTATTGGTGCGCGCGACGGCGCGGCGGCGAGAGAGAGGAGTGTTCCATTCTCCTCGTTAATTTATCCGGCTCGTTTGCGCCGCAAAGTGTTTCGAACGGGGCTCTCGCGTTTCATCTCGGCATGCGAATTACCCAACTGTTATGAATTCCCGACGGATGTACGCGAGAGTCTTCTTCTTCTTTCGCGCAGGTATATATGTAATTGAGAAAAATCACAGAGGTGCAGTGGAATCATTTTCTTGCTTGAATTGCGGAATATTGTTCTACGCTTACAATTGGAATATATTACGTAGACAGAATAATAATTGCTATACTATACTTGCAAAAGAATTTCTCGTCGATGAGAATGGGAGAGAGCAAATTACCGAGCTCGCTTATAGCTCCGCGCGATCGTCAGTACAACGTTCACGTACACAGAAAGTTATTCGATTCGAGCGACGTCCTTCACACATCGCGGCAGAGCAAATCGAATCCATCGGCCCCCGCGTTGCAGTAGTAGCGCGGGAAATATAATAATCTTATAGAAAATTGCGCGGATGGGGTCAGAGAGCGACGTTTAACTCGATTCGGCATCACGCTGACGCACACATACACCCATGGCCTCGCTAATTCGTCACACCGAAATCAATATATAAACGTAACGCAATTACCCCGTCGGCGGTGGTAGCAATCGAATCGCCACTACCGGCCTGGTCATGAATCATAAAATCAATCAATCAAACGGAACGATATTACTTTCGCGCGGCAGTGCGAATTTCCTCCCCGTCGCGCACAATGGACCAGACGCGCGCGTGCGCGCCGGTCCGAAAGCGAAAGCTGGCCGAAAGAGGAAGAGAAAAAAGAGCCGGGGCCACGAAATATAAGAGGCAGAAAGAGAGAGAGAGACTCTCGTCGATCTTTCTCTGTGTACAGAGTACACACGGGGCGAAGGAGGCGTGATAGCAGCACTCGTTGGCGAGCGCCGCGCGCGCGGGAGAGTAAACTCGGCGACGTGTCACGCGAGCTGGAAGAATTCGATCTGGGGGTCCGCAGGAGAGAGTCGAACGCGAGAGAAAATTCGCAACGCCGAGAGGATTTGATCAAATTCCGATAGCCGAATTGGCTGGATGGGAGGAAGGAAACTCTCTCTCGCGAGGGGAAGGTCGTCGTCGTTGCCGGTGTGTATCTCGAGGGAGAAAGCCAGTCTATGGAGAATTTTGGGAGAGAGGCTGTGTGCCACGCGCCTCACGGCCGGGGGGAGGAAACTTTGTCGATTACGCGCGAGGATACTATACGCTACGCGCGAGACTCGTGTACTTTGCAAGATGCCACGACGATAAGCGATCCCTCAATTAAGAAGTTTCCGAGGCGCGCACTTATGCATTTCACGTCCGCCGAGTAAAAGTAAACAGGAAGCCGCGTTGTCTGTCCTATCCCAAACCCTATACTGGCGTGTAATTTCGTGCAGAGGTATATATACGCGCCCCCTTTTTCGCGCGCGCGTGAGTGAGAGACGGAGTGAGAGGTTCTTTCCGAAGATAGTTGGGGAAGAATCCGGAGAGAGGAGAGTTATTGGACTTCAGCGAGAGGGCCGCCGCCGCCGCCGCCGTCGGATCGTTTTGCGTGTTTGCGTTGGAGAGGAGAGGGACGTTTTAATGCGCGGCGTGCAAGAGGAGAGTTACTTAGGCAGGGGGTGAATAGTTGCGCGCTGTTTTTCGCCGGCACTAATTTGCGGTACTTCAGTGCTAAAGTAATCGGAAGTTCGGTGAGGGCAGCAGTAAAAAGTACGCTGAGAGGATTTCACTTTTTATTTGTGCTCTCCGGTATAAGATAGGAAGGTTTAATGCGATGTACTTGTGGCATCTTAATCGCGTGCTCTCTAAGACGTTGAAATTTATATTCATATGTATAAGGTTTTCGAATTCTTTTCGAATTACATTCTATACTTTTTTAATAAAAAACAATGTTAATATAAAACTACCTATTTCCGTTTCCTTGAAAGCACAAAAATATCTCTAGAAACGCGCACGTGTGGTATGCTCGAAATAAAAGTACGACACGCCGACGTTCTCAACCACAAATTGCTCACGCACTCGTGAACGCGCAGATATTAGAATGACATATGGCATTCCCGCATGCGTGGCAGAGTAGAAGAAGAAGCTGCGTCGCGTCTCGCCCGAACGCGGAAAAATTGCCGACTGGAAGGAAATCAAGCGTGCTCCCTGTTTTTTTCGTCACGGAGCTCCTTCGTCCCCCGCTCTCCCTAACCTCTCCGGAAATAAATGTCCCAATCCCGAAAGGGTAACCCCTTATCCAGTCCCGGGTCCCCGGGTCTAGGTAGTATAAGAAAACGCGCTCGTATCTACTCCCCCCGCGTTTTACATTTCATTTCACACGAGGAAACTCTGAGTAGACGCTACTGCTACTACTACTGCCACGCTACTTCCTCATTCGGCGTGCAAAAAGAGGCGAACTTTTACTCTCACTCTCTCTCTGTCTCCTTTTCCCGCTAGACAATGGAAAACGAAGAAGCTGCTGTCGAGGGGAATACGCGAGCGCGACGAGGACTTTCTCTCTCTCACTCTGCGCGCGACAGACGAGGAGAATACAAATGCAAGAGAGCGCGAGAGGCCCGGGAGAATTTGATCGAATCCCGATATTCGAATTGTCAGGGTGGCGCGCGTGCACGCTGATGCTGAAGTGGCTAAAAATCGGAGGAGGAGAGCGAAGTTTGTGCCCTGTCGTATTTATTGGATAAGGCATCAAAACCTCTGATAGAAAGCCCGAAATAAATTGTAAGGCAGCGGCGCCGGCGGCTTTTCCGAAAAAAAGATTGCGAAGGGGCAATTTTCGATTTATTGCCGTCGAGAGAAGTGTACAGGCTCCGCTACGCGGCAGGTTATATTTCTTTCGGAGTGGATTATTCGTGACTTAAGAGCCGATTCCCCTCGGAAATCTTGCGCGCGAACGCGAGCCTCTTGAAAAATCGATGAAAAGCCGACGCGAAATGAGGCGCGCGAGGCTAATCCTCAAGCTAACGCTGCGCGTGATTTCGCGGAGGAATAGAGAATTAAGCCGTTACGACGCTCATACACACACACACGCACTTTATAGCGCGAAATCACGGCTTTTGTATAATAATGAAGTCGTAAAATTCATAAAGCAATTATCGCCAGGGAGATTTTCGAAACGATGTGGCTCGCGCGCGCGTGCGGTGATTAAGCACATTATACGTGCACGGTTATCTGGTGTCAAAATTTTTTATCGTAATAAAAGCCTTTCGAGCGCGCGCTCGCGTGTCTGCGCGATACTCACACTACAGCACTAGCGTGCCTCTCTTTTCCCAGAAATCACGACACTCTACCCGGCGGTTAATTTTCTGATATAATGAAATTAGCAGGCGAAGAAGGAAGGCGCGCGAGTGAGATACGCCGAGCGAATTTATGACGAGGCAGCTAGGGAAACGTTATTTTCCACAAATAAGGAGCACGCGCGCGCGCGGAGCGAGAAGCCAGGGCTTTATTGTCGGCAGATAAGATAAGAATCCCCCCTAATTAAATGGCAGATAAATGTCTCGTGACTCGACTCTCGTTCTCACTCCCCTTCCCCCTGTGCCGAAAAACTTTTGCCCTCACTCGCACACCCGCTTTTGTGCGTATAAGGCATGAAGAATCGGCCCGGGGAGAGAGTGAGAGAGAAATATGCGAGGGCAGATGCAAATGGACGTCCGATTTTCGGTGCGGCGGAGGCAGCGTGATAAGAGCTTTTTCCGGCCGCGGCGATTCGAGAAAATCGAAAAATGTGCGCGCGCTGACCCTTGGAAATCCCTTTATATTATTGTGTGTGTGCGATTGTCGGGTCAGATTCGACGGGTCCGCGGCGCCTTATGCTATTTGTCAATATTCTTCGTATCTAAGGACTTTCTGATGTTGGGCTTTTTTGGAAAGTTATTTATAGATATTACGGTCCGAGACGAAGGTTCGGAAGGTTAAAAGTTGTTTTTTAAATATATCGAAGATACGAGCGAGGGGGGAAGATTTGCATAACTTAGCGACACGCTCTTCCTGTTTAAAGATCGAGTTTCTAACGTAAACTCGAGTCTTCGCGATGATAAAAATGTTTACTAATAAGATGAGGCGTCGTTTTGCACGAAGCTTATGCACATTAAGAGGAGACAGAGATAAGTCCGGAACGCCGAGACCTGTTGCTCGAGGCGTTGCGGTAAATTACAATGGACTCGAAAAAATAAGCGCAGTATATCCATCTATCTATCTATTCATCTATCCATTTTTCCGGCCCCTCCTGTACACAAAGAAAATCCCCTACCTGCGTATACGCACCTGTACACAGACATATATCTCTCTTTCGCTCTTCGTACTCAACAACGGCGGCGAGCTATAAATCGGTATCACCGTGAAAAATGACTTATATACATCCCCATCACAAGCTTAAAAACGAAAAAAGCCCACCTAACTCCAGAAAAGCCCCCGCCCTATAGAAGCCACAACGCGGCTATCCATCTCGGCGATTCGATGCAGCGGGAATAGCCGCGTCGTCGAACGTAAGTAACGGTTCTCACGCTTGCGATGAAATTAAACGGAGAGGCGCGCGCGATTCGTTTATACACCGCGGCAGCATCAAAGTCACGCGCGGATCTCGCTTGACAGATATACACACTCCTCGTGGGCGCACACGTGTGTTTATAGTAAGGGTATAAACACGCGCGCTTATTTTCTCTCTCTCTTCATCTTGACTGTCGATTCAATCACAGAGGAAAAAGTATAGAAGACGATGAACCGTGAAGTGTTCTAATGATTTATACGGCACCACTATAAACTTTACAATTTACATTCAGACCACACGTACATATACGTGATGATTCTATGTAGCACACTAATACAGCGCACGCGGCCTCTTTTCTCAAACGTGTCACGGCAGCTTAAACTTTTCCCGACAAATATTGACGCTCGAGTCGTGCGGGCAATAAAATCATCAAGGATCGCGAAGAACCCAGGCGAAATCAGGTCTCTCCCACTACATAGGTATATAGCCGGGCTGCTGTTTGCTCTCCGCGTTACGAAACGAGCACAGCGCGCACGTGCGCACTCGCGGAGTCGCGCCGTAAATCGTAAACCCATGCAGCCGCGATTCTCCGGAAAGTGTATATATGTACGTAAGCTGCGCAGCTCTCTCTCGCTGCAACAATGAAGCGTAATCCCATTAACGCCGCCCCGGGATTTCTCGTTCCGTAGAAAAAAGGCGTTCTGCGCTATACGCTGACGTAAGATACGTACACATGCACACATATATATACGTATCGAAACCGCAGCTCTCGCGCAGTGGTACACAACTCGGAGCCATTAGTGCGCGCTACTACAACTGCGGCGGACGGGGTCGGAGCTTCTTCTGAGTAATTAAACATCGGGCCTGTCGCGCGCTCGCGCTCGTAAATTTTCCCGGCTGTCGCGGCCACGCGACCTCGGAAAAGCGGGTTGGTTTCTGCGTGTGAGGCTGCTGCAGAAGGAGGAGGAGGGAAAAAAAGAGGACGAAGTCTATATACGTAATTGAAAGAAAATAGAGCGGGATCTGAACGGGGCTGAGAGTTTAAAGGTATTCGCGCGGAATAAAGCTCAATACATTTCGGATACTTCCGGACGGGGATTTTCCCTTTCGGATTTCCTACAGTAAAAGGTTTTTGGAATCTTTTAAATAGATTACGTTTTCCATGTGTCGAGTAAAGAAAATAAAAGATGATGACGAGCTTATTTGTTTAATGGTTGCGAATAAAATGTTGTCACTATAAGAAAGAGTGGGAAATGTAGTTGATGTTATGTATCCACTTTAAGCACCGTCTGGCGACCGTAACTCCCTGCTCTCTCAGCATTATTACACTTTTACTCCCTCCCTCTCTCTCTCGTTCAAATTTTATATGATAAAAAAAGAAAAAGATACGTACCCTGGCACGGAAATCCCCATGATCCTCGCCATTGGCCCCGTTTCCCTCGCTCTCTCGCTTCTTCGACCCCCACGAAACTTTTCTAATTTCTATTAAGAAAAAAGAGGAAAAGGAATGCGTCGGGGTAAAATATCTAGTGACATAAAAACAAGCCATCTTCCCCCCTTAAAATAAAACTCATAAACACACGCGGCCTTCCTCTAACCCACGGCCACGGAGGCAATCAAGCGCTCCGCCCGAGTCATAAAAGTAACAAGAAAATAAAAGCGATACGAGAACGAGCTTTTTTTCGGCTATAACCCACCCCCTACACTTTCCCTCTCCCTCGCAAGTTTGCGATACGCACACGCGCGCGAAGAAGGAAAAGTCACGTATCGCGGTTGCGTCGTTAAATTGCTTTCTCTCTACTAGCCGAAATTTTCCCCAGAGAGCTAGCGCTGTATACATATACCTGACGCGAAAAAAAGCGTGGCAAGACGCGCGTAATAGTGCGCACACACTCACGTGCGCATGCATATACACGCGGGGGCCAACGATCCCCGGGTAATTTCGGTAAAAGGGTTCTCACCGCCGCGCGTATACATACGTAGCCGGGCGCGGATATGCGCGGGCGAGCGCGGCAGTGCACCTGCCCCGCGGGCGGCCCGCAGCTAAAAGCCAGTCTAGCGTATCGCCAGCGAGTGCGAGAATGGGAAAGAGCGAGAGAGAGATGTCCCTATAAATAAAGAGAAAAACGAGAGGGGAAGGAGAGGGCTTCGACCGCATTTTATCGGCGCGCATTCCTAATTCACTATATAGCGAGGATTCCGCGCGCTTCCGTCCGCCCTTTTCCATCGCGTATATAGCGACTTCTTTTTGTATAGTGCCGTGCGGTGTTTTCGACGCCCCGCGGAGCGTAGTGAGAAATCGTTTCGCTTTATCTTGTGCGTCGCGTGCACGTAAACCGCGTAAAAAGAGAAGGTTTTATTCATTGGCTACGTCATCGTTATTTATCGGGAAATAAGGGAAAATGCATATACCGCAGATGCGGTGACGTCTTCATTGCTGTCGTTGACAAAGGCCCTCGCGGCTCCTTATACAGAGGCTTTAACGTAAACACACATCGAATTTCGTTACTGTGTATAAAACGTTCCTTCCTTCCCCCTCCCGCACAATGGGCTCTTCAGAGATGGCGAGCCGCATCAATGGCCACGTATATATCGGAAAGCACACGAAAATCCACCAATTAAGGCGCTCGACGCGACTTTGCGCCCGTATAGCGGATTCCGATATTGTAAAGCGCTTTTCCTCTCGCGTCCCTTTCAATCTTTCATTGTGATGTCTCTCGCTGTCGCCGCCTCCATTATCTCGCGCTCTTTTGTGCGCCGGGGTGAGCTCGCACTTCTCGCGCGCTATACCTACCCCATACGGACAGACGTTATTTGCCGAAAATCCCTCAATCATGTTTCACTTCATAAGGCGCCTGGTGTGCGCCTGCGGACCCTATCTATCTGTCTCCCGCTCGGCATCATGGACCCTTGATTTTATATCGCGCACTATAATACACCCAGGGCGACCCGAGCAGTCGATATTTATTGATTACGGCGACTCGACGTTTTCGCCTCCTCATATTTATACACACACAGACGGCCGCTTACGTTTAGTATAAAGCGTATAGAGAGCGAGTGAGGTGGAGGTAAGCACATAAATCAGCGCTCCGTCACGCTCTCGATCGTAATTGGCCGGGGATGAAAAGGATCCGTTATTTCAGCTGCGCGAGTACATATATAGTTATTTATATCGCTTTTGCGGGGATGTTGTTGCGTTATATAACATCGCCTCTCGCACAATCACTCTTCTTCTTTTTTTTTTACTTCCCCCATGTCGATGATGATCACGCGGAATTACTCGTCTATTCTAAAAGTATTGGCTATTGTGCGTGAAAAAGGGGTGCAATCTACTGTTGTTTGTTTGCTGCGTGCACCGAATAAAAATATATATATGAAAGGAGTGAGCATTAATATTTATATATGCGCGAGTGAATGGAAATAGAAACTCGGTTCGCGCTGGACGCGTTGTGTTGCTACAAAAAATATTTGCCATTCAAATAATGGCCATCCGAGAGAATGGCATTCGCGAAACTAAATCCATTTATTTTTCAAAGGTAATAGGTTCCATGGTATTTCTAAAGTTATTATATATTTAGTGGTTAAAATAATCGTCTTAAAATACGAAATAGCGAAAATTTATAGTCATCAAAGCGGAAGTGACAAGAAATACTATATCCTTGTTTTGGGTGAATACACTTTCACTGTCGAGCGGTGAGTTGATAATATCTGTCACTAATTTGCATTAGCAAGCGACTTTTCATTGTTTCCCTTTCCCAGAGAAAGTCAGCCGCAAAAAACACCCTCGCCGCCTCAATTACACCGTCAAGCCTCCGCCAAAATAAACTTTATCCGCCATCCGTTCCACCTCCGCACAATACTTCATCTTAAAAAAAAAAGAAGAAAAAATTAGCCCCGATCCATCGCGACATTGAAAGGCTTTTAAAAGTAAAAACAAGCAAGTCAGCCCGCATACATACATATAGCTGAAAGTGTCAAACTACCTACTGCGTACGCACGCGTGCGAACAAAAGGCCACCGCGCAATAAACAGCGAGTAAAAAAGCTCTAGCTCCCTCACGACTATACGAGAGGCTTTCCCACGTGCACGCGGAAGCGCTATTCGCAACTACTCCTATGCGCGCATGCATAAACGACGACGCTACTGCGGCTCGCAAACAATTACGCTCCTTAATTGGACGTGCGACTGGCTCTCTCTCTCCCGAGAGCGCGTTACAGTTCCTCCCTCCTCTAGGCCCTCTATAATGCACATACGAGCGTTCAACGTTCTCTCTCTCTACCCGCGCAATTCAATTAACCATCGGCTTAATTCGCGCTTCCGGCCTCTCTCTCTCGCGTGTTTCGAGAGTTTCTGCGGTCGCTACTGCTGCTCAGTTGTGGCTTCTTTTTTACTCGGGCGCGACACATTCCGATACTTAGTCACACGGCGATGATGCAGCAGTCGCAGCAGCTGGGAGGAGTAGCCGAGAGGACGGTCTGCGTCTCGTTTCTCTGCGTTTACGTGTTCGGGGCGGCGACCTCGCGCCCGCCGACGACGACTATCCAGACGGCGGCGACGCTGCAGCTACCGAGTAAGGCATTCGTCTTTCTTTTCTCGCTCGCTTCGAACTCTTTTTGCCGCGGGGATTTGCTATGGGTTTTTCTGATCGAGTGGTGGAGTGCGATAGTCGAGTGCGTTGACCTTGATGTATCTATAAAAAGTGTGGTAAATTGTACGAGAGTGGATTTGGGCGGGGATAAAAAATTGAAGATGAACAACTCCTGGTTTTGTTGAAAAAATTCTTTTTTGCATTTCATCATAGTTTATGGTGAATAAACTCTTTATACATGAGATTAAATTTATATGGCGAGCGGCAAAATTGAAGCATAAACGCAGTAATAAATGCAAATTAAAGAGCATAAAGTAGTTTCGAATGTTGAGGATGTCTGGTACGTAGGGTCTCTGCACTGATAAGTGCATTAAATCATACTTGATCCTATTTCAGAATTAAATTTTCCAATCGCACGACCAACTTCTTATACTAATACAAAATTTAAAAGAATTTAATCAACTTTTTGGTATAAATTAAATGGAAAAGAAATGAGAAAACTAATAGCACCGATGAACTTTAATCGTCAATAAAAATATTAACGACTTAATAACCAAATTGATACCGCATTAAAAGCTAGTTGATATATAATAAATCCGATAACAACTTGGCTCCCTCATTAAAGCTCGGGGATAGATTTCGCGATTTTATTAGTTTAATGAAGTTAATAATTGCCTTCGAAAGTTCCGAGCGCACGTTTGCCTATGGCTTTGTGAGAGAGAGGAAATTCGTAGAGTTCGCCGGCCCGTGTGCAGGTATAAAGGCGCGCGCCGCGCGCGTGTCCCGAATATCAGACCACGAGAGGATGATGATGTAATATGTGATTATTATTTTAGAATCCATCGCGGGGAGAAAGTTTAAATCGGCTCGTGGAAGTTCAAAGTAATTACGACGTGCCTCGAGACTTCATTCAATTTTTATCAATCTTGCGGAAATAATAAATAATGTCGTGAAGCAATTTGCAGACAATCGAAACGGTAAAAAACCGTTTTGAAACGTCGGAATAACGGGTCCATCCATCGCGAAAGCCAAACACAAAGCTCGGCACGACTGGCTCCGCTTATCGAGCGATTGAAAAAAAGAGACTACGACCACCGCTAGAAAATCACCTCCTCCCAGCGGGGCGTCGTTGAAGCACACACACAGTTACACTGCACCTACCGGTGGCGAGAGAGAATCACGAGAACCAGGAGAGCAGTTGGCTCCGCTCGACCTTGCACACGTGTTGCTGCATTTCTCTTTGGCGCCTGCTTCCTACCTGTTGAACACGAGGTGTGCCTCCGTCGCCGGCGCGAGCTCTCGCTTAATTATTCCACGCCTCGCGCGATTTCCCAATTTTCTCACGTGCCCCCCGGCGGCGGTGCGGGGCGCGTTGTGTAGATTCCTTTTCAAAGGGACTCCGGGAAATTCGATACGGCGCATTAAGGTCCCCGCGAATTATCCCTATCCCCGGTCGCACTCGGCATAGGCCGGAAATTGCACTTTAACCGCTCGCTCGCTCGCTCGCGCGGCGAAGTTTTGATTTATCGCAGCGAGTAATACGACGCGAGAGACTTGGCTCTCATTGCCGTTAATCAGCTCGACGGTATTGCGATTATTATTGTTATATTTTTGCGGCCAGGCTTTCTTTTCTTTCCTTCCTTTTGTTTGGACTGAAGGAGCGAGGAGGTGAATAATTGTTCTCGACGTTTGATAAGGGCCGAGCGGTATGGGCATGGAGTTTGCGTTTAGATTAGCCGCGTCGATTACTCGCCGCAAGCGTGCACACGCGCTGCTCGCTGCTGGTGTATTATTATTCAAACCGCGCTTTCCGTTATTAGATAGGCTATCGCTTCGAAAAAGCGCAACGATTACATTAACTCGTTTTAGAATCAATATCGGTGGACGTGCTCCGACGATAAGAGGCTGTAGGGGGTTGTTGAAATTTAGTCCGCATGTAATCTTTATTGAACAGAAAGGCTAAAGTACGTTGGTAGAGATATAGATATGATAATTACTAAAAAGAAAAAAAAAGAAATGTATATACCACGCCTTATCCTCTGAATACTAAAGTACGTACAGGAATGTAAAGTGAATAATGACACCATACTCTTAATATAATTGCTACAAAAGACAAATTACGTTCTCTATATGAGAACCAGTTCTCCACTCACATACGTATACAATCGACTCGATTTCCGAACCATTAGTCTAAACGCAGTCCTACACCTATAGCTACACACAGCTCGTACCAGAGGCAACCGGCGTCCCTTCATAATCAATTAATCCCGATATACCCAGTGGCTACACAGCCATAATCACATCCGCAAGGACAATTAGCTAATCCGATCGATCTTTGCTGTTGCACCTCCACAGGCGGCGATGCTGTCTCAGATCGCAGCAACTACCTCGAGATCCTGCCAGCGGGCGCCAACCAGACGCGGGCCGTCGGCTCGAGCATCATCCTGACGTGCAAGCCTCGCGTCGCCGACACCAAGCTCATCAGCGACATCCAGTGGATCGACCCGCAGAACCGTGTCATCGAGAGTCTCAAGTGAGTATTTCCTCTCTTCCTCTCTTTCTGTCTATATAGACATATAGATATGTGATGAGCATACTATATACTTCTTCTCTCTTTTTCTCACGACACTATCCTCGTGAGAGACACCGTGTGTGTGTGTTGTGTGCCTTTTTATATAAATACACGAAAGAAGTGATGTTGTTGAATCTTTTTTTTTTTTTTTTTTTCGTCGAGGATTTTGCATATTTGTGAGATGACGATATGAGGCGTCCTTGTTGAGGAGGACGTCGCGAATGTTGGACGTTATTTTGTGATTGTCTATTTATCGAACCCACACGATGGTTATTATTAACGCACACGCATGCGGTTTGAGAGAGATATAATATACTGTGTTTTTGTATACTAACAATAATCATGTACAATAAGAGAAAATATATTATAAGAAGCTTGAGATGAAAATGAGAGATGTGTAATAATAATGGGACGTAATAAGCCCGTATTTATAATAGCGACCAGCGACACACGACAAGCCCGCACTAATCGAACGTATTTTCTCGCTTTCTTTTTTCTGCACACAGACTCGTCGTCTTGCCGCTCGACAGGCGAGTATATAATGCCATCGACTAACACGCAACCGATCCTTCTGTCTCTCTGTCTCTCGCACACACACACATACGCACACACGCACGCACATAATCGTCAGAGAGGTTGCGAGAATTGGTTCTAGATGTGTGTGTGTCCCTTTTCCCGAGACCCGTAAAAAACAATACGAGAGCCAACGTCGCTGTGCATATACATCCGTATATACGCACTACACGGGACTGTGTTAAATATCCGTCCCGACTCTTGTACAAGTTTCTTTCTATCTCTCTCTTGCTCTCTGCCTCGTTCTGTTTGCCGTTGTTTTTGGTTCTGTTTAAAATACTGCACATATACTATATGTATATGTATACGTTTCGTTTTTGACACTTGTTTTTTCTTTTACTTTCGTTAAGTTGGTTTTTGACACGATGTTTGTGCTGCTGAGTTTGATTTTTTTTTAATGTTTGCGGATCAGTGGCTATACACTCTGCTCACAATTAATCAGCATGGAAAAGTTTTTCAATTGATGAAACCATGGAAATAATAGCGTAGCGGCTGCTGATCCTCGAATGTAAATTGCTTGACAAGACTTTAACCAATTTTCGACAGCATGGCATTATTACCGTTGATTTCTGCACGTGTTTTGACATATTCAATCATATTATACACCACCTTTTATTTATAGACTTGAAACAGAATGCACTCAGTCTGTCTCTCTAGCTTTCCACACCATACCGTTTTGTTGCATTATAATACACTTCCCAACCCTTTATTAAAGCAGTTCATATATGGTCTTGTGGTCGTCTAGTGTGTTTTCAACCTCCCCTCCCCCACCCCCAGCTCTCTTTCTCTCTCATTTCTCGTTTTGGATCATTCAATTCGCAAGGACAATTAATTATTTCTGGTCTGGCCTACAATTACGCATTCGCAGTTTATTTCATTAAAACGCCCGACGCAACGGTCTCTCCCCCTCCCCTTACTCCCCCGCCACTCTCTCGTTTCTCTCCCTATTCATCGTCGCGACAGTCCGCCCGCCCCATCATTCGCAATTATTTTCCTTCGCTCTCGCGCTGTGGCGTTTGTGTTTCATTTTATTATTTTTTTTTCGAGCATCATTATTATGCGCGGAATGACGCCGCAATCAAAATTAAGTTTTGTCAAAATTAATTATATTTTTGTCAAAATTCTTTGTGTCTCATCTCATCAGAAAGTCAAAATTTTTCATATTTACCCACTCTGCATCGTTTTTTCACGTTTGTTACATTATAGCCGTATTCGCCTCTTTTTATACCTTGTTATTTTAATTTTGACTATTATCAACCCTTTAGAGTAGAAGCACGCGAGCGTGAATTTCGCATTAACATACGTTTTTCTTCCGTTATTAGTCATACGCCCGGATACTCGAAGCCGTCGATGTACACGGAGATCCACCAGGACAACAGTATGTCGCTCCTCTTCAACTCGTTGAAGGAAGAGCAGGCTGGCAGGTACATCTGCAAGGCCACTTACGCCAACTCCGATCTTCTCACCCGGGAAGTCAATATCGACACTATTGGTACGTATCACGATACTGTTTATCAATATTTCCTCTTAATATGCTTTTGATAAATGATTGCGTGACTAATTAACATAATTGTGCGCAGTCGCTATCACGTGGGACGACGCGCCGGAAAACCAATTTCCCATTCTCGGCGATGACTTTGCGATCAAATGCCAAGTCCGCGCAAGGCCTTCGCCGACCGTCGACTGGCTGTACAACGGCGAGGTAATCAGAACCAACGATCACTACGTCATCGAGACTCACGCTCTTAGGATCAAGAACGTCAAGGAGTCCGAGGATGGTATCTACACCTGCAGAGCCTCCGTGCCCGAGACCGGAGAACTCCAGGAGCGCACCATTCGAGTCGAGGTAATATCTCGCCATTTGATTCTTAATACAAAAAATACTCCTCTATACTCAATTATTACTAATCGTGCGAATTACACACAGGTTCACACGAGACCGACGATCGAGGACTTCGAGAATCCGATCATCGAGGTCATTGAGGGCGAGAACGCCAACATAATCTGCAAGGGCGCGGGCAAGCCACCGCCAAAGTTCTCCTGGACCAAGAGCCTCACGAAGGAAAACCTCGCGATCACCGACCGCTTCGGCGTGAACGAGGACACTGGCGTGCTCACAATCACCAACGTGCGACGCGAGGACAGCGGCGAGTACGAGTGCCGCGCCGAGAACGCCGCGGGCTTCATCACCACGAACATCCAGGTGAACGTCATCGTCAAGCCCAAGATCATGGAGTTCCTCAACCAGACCGTGGCCGAGGGACAGAGGGTCACGATCAGCTGCAAGGCCTTCGGCAGACCACCGCCGACCATCACCTTCCGCAAGCACACCACTGATAAACCGTACACCATGGGTCGCCAGAGCGAGGATGATAGGATCATACTGGCGAATAATGTCGATGATCAGAAGGGCGAGACAGTGGCGGAGCTCACGATTGATAAGACTTTGAGGTATGTGTACAATTTTCTTGCATCAGTTTATTTTATTCATTCTATAAGATTGAAGAGTTATGTAAAATATCGTAATAATTTAATAACGTGTTACTCGATAGATCAAACGACGGCATGTACGAGTGCATCGCCAGCAACAAGGGCGGCATGGCCTTCAAGAACGGCCACCTCACCGTCGAGTTCGCTCCATCGTTCGCCTCGATGAACAACCGCACGATCTACTCCTGGGACCAGCGCTCCGTAAATCTCACCTGCATCGCCGAGAGCATACCGAATGCCACCATCCGCTGGACGTACTTTGGCGAGCAGAGGGTTGAGAACGACGCGCAGATTAAGATTTACGACAACGGACCGATCTCCTCACTCTACATAACGCCGCTGGACAGACGCTATTACACCCAGTACAAGTGTATCGCCAAGAACAAGTACGGCGAGAAGACGCACACGATCGAGCTGAGGGAGGCACCCAAGCCCAGCGATATCGCCCAGGTGCAGATGATAGAAACCACTGCGACGACCATGTCGTTCAATATTGTGCCGCCTATCGCGCCGGATGACCTGCCTATAAGAACGATTCACGTGCAATACAAGGAGCAGGACGAGAGCTGGAGCGTCGCGCTCAATCGAACCTGGGCTGCTGGTAAGTTTGAGATTGTTTTAAAATCTTTCTTTTTTTACTTTTTCTTGCAGTTAGGTTTTCAATGCTCGATACTTGTGCTAGAATCATTTTTATCGCGCTAGTATCGATAAATACTATTTTGGCATATTTTTATCGCAGATATTTCAATTGTTATAGGTAGGGTTAATGTGTAATATTTGAAAAAAAAATCAGTCTTTCTCAAACCTATTCCAGGTAATCAGGGCAGCTACGTAGTGGAAAATCTGAAGCCGAACACGAATTACGACTTCCGCTTCGCCGCGTCGAACGACGCGGGCCGCGGTAACTGGGGTATGAACAAGAAGTTCCAGACGACGATGAGGAGCACACCGGGCCCGGCGCGCTTCCTCAACGCCCTCGAAGGCGGTGACTACGCGATATCGCACTTCCACGACAAGTACAATCTCAAGTGGTCGGCGGCGCCCGACAACGGCGAGCGCATCGACTACTATGAGGTCAAGTGGTGCGAGGCCAAGAGGTACAGTGGCGACCAGTGGGAGGTCCAGGAGAGCAGCTGCCGCACCAAGCAGGAGACCAAACAGGAGACCTGGATCAATTACCTCTATCCTGACACGTTTTACAAGATCGAGCTTAGGGCGCATAATATGCTCGGGCTGGGACATCCCTTGAATGTCACCATCAAAACTACCAGAGGTAAGTTTTTGCGTTTGAGGTTTATTCTCGCACAGCGGTAATATAGTTTATTATCTTAAGAAAGTATTGGAATTTTTTAACTATTTTTTTCTTTCATCTAATCCCGATTGTATTGCAGTGTATTGAAGTACAGTTTTCTGATTATAATTTTTCTAATTTTTTTTTTTAATTCTACTAATGTTTATACTTTTATGATACTTTTTGAGTTTTTTTACAAACATACAAATTTACATTTAGAAATATACACACTGAAACAAAGTTGAGACTTCAAAGATAAAGTAATGAATGAGAGTGCCTTAATTGCAAAATCAAACATAGGGGCATGTGGGAGTACTTGTGAAAATTAAAGTCAACGGGGTACTCGTAGCAAATTAAAATCAGACCTAACGGCATACTACCACTCGCCTCTTGTACAAACCCTTTCAACATAAGCTTTTTATTATCCAGAATCTGAGGGCTTTGTAGTGGAAGAAAAGATTACATCTGCCGGAGTGGCTATCCAGCTCGCTGTGAACGTCGTGGCTGCTACATTAATGATCCTATCTCTAACTATTTAAAGAAAGCATCAACAAGAACACTAAAGAGAACTTAATACGACAAACAGAACGTAAATCAAACCTCGTCACTTGTCAGATAGAGCACACGATAACATGCAACATTCGTTATACGAAGGGCATATGACTTTTAAACTACGCACACATACTTCCACGCGATTTAATTTCTAATATCACAAATCACTTTTTAGTTCTATTGAAAGTCGTCTTTTGCGAAACAGTGACTTCCCTAAACCAAGTACGTTCTGTTTGAAAGTGGAGAGCGCAATAAGATTTATAGGAACGATAGTCGCGTGTAGTGCTACATTTTCTCGTTAAAATGTATTTAAGATCGACACACGACAAACACAAACTCAATTACTATTCATCGATTTCCTTAGCATGTAGGGTCACGTTGAAGATTTATAGCACATACATTCCGATACGAAAAGTAACAGAAATGGAAAAAAAAAGAAAATGAGTATCTGTTGAAAGACTATGAGAGAAAGGAAGATTCATAGTCATCGATATTCGATGACAAATCAAGCGTGTATTTATAGCGTTCAGTTTGAATGCTCATTGTTAAAAACGTACTGGTACGTTTTTATTTACTTTACGTACTATACTCACGGATGATCTTTAATTTTGTTTGTAATATCCTTTTACGTGCGCGTATTCGGTGCGATTTATACCGATGAACCTAATTAAAAAGAGAGAAAAAGAAATTTAAAATTGAGATGCCTTACATTGCCAAATGCTTAGTGTTTACGAATAGTTTCTCATAAGCGAGAAAATTTCTCGGAGGCTGGAATCGTATTTTTAGAGAATTTTTACATAGTTTTGAGATTATCATTGTAGGCGTTCTATTTACATTGAAAAGAACGTGGGTTCTTTTAATTTTCCTGAAAAAGATCTGTGCAAATGATTTCACGCGAAAAGATAAAAAGTATTCTAAAAGCTTGAAATTAAAAGTGCTCATACATGGAACTTATTCGACGTATAAAATTCACTTTATAATTTTTTCTTTTAATCACTGTTAATATATTGTTAAAATTGGAAAATCCGCTTTTACCGAGAGTAATAAGAAATCCAAGATCTTAAATCAGTGTAAACACAAAAGTACTTTGTACACTTTTCTCGAAAAGAAGAAAGATCACACATTACAAATTCATGTGTCTAACACTAAATTTCCAACTTTTGTGTAATTTATTTTATTGTTTATTTTTATTTTTTGTCATTTTAAAAAAAAAGTGTTTTTCTTTTCTTTTTTTACTTTATAGTTTTTCTTCTTTTTGACCTAATCAATCAATAGTTGTCTGCTTGTCTAGAAATATTTGTCCGTCGAGTCGCGTTTTTAGAGCGCATGGTCTGTGAATTTTTTAGAAGTGTAGGAATACATTTTACTGCTCTATATGGTTATTGAATGTCACTGCATTAGCGTTAATATTAACTGTGTATGTCATTAAACGTAGCATATAGAGAATACTTTTAATACTAAGTATTATCGTCATAATAAGAAAAAAAAACTTTCATGAATATTTGATCATCTTAGTACTATTAGAGAGTATGTCATCAAATTATCGCAGCCTGAGAGGAATGTCCTAGTTATCGAGACTGCCTATATGTAGACGCAGCGTCTGTGACTTGATTTTCCTGTAAAAGCCAAAATTAATAGCGTTCGCAATTGGGGTATTGACGAGGTTGTTATTATGTATGCGTGCTGCATCAATGTCCGTGCAAAGCATTCGCGCGAAATTCTCGCTCTTAGAGCGCGCTCCCGCGGCTTGGTTATATTGTGCACATAAACGAAAAAATGCAACGAACCACACACAGGCGACGGCGTCAGCGGCGGTGTCTGGGAATCCTCGCAGTGCTCTAAAAATGAATCGCGTCGCGACGCCGTTTCCATTTTTGCTTGAGAGGGAGAGAAAATACGTTGGCGCAGCGACATACACACCCTTGCTGCGAGGCGATGCATGGCATGCGCTTCATTGCTCGTTTTTATTTTATTTTTTTGTTTTAATTTTTTTTTTGTTTCACGTATGTACACAGCGCGTTCCGCGACGCTGTTTTAATTAGCGCCGTTTGCCTGCTTCCTAGCCCCGATCGATTTTGTGAGAAAAGACGACGGATAGACATTTCTTGATGGACTACTAAAAAAGAGAACACAAAAGTCTTTGAACAGAGTGAATACATTACCTTAATAATTGAAAACTTATGTTTTATTTAACTTTAATGCGAACTGATGTGCAAGTAAAATTATATCTCTAATATGAAACTGACTAACAATTGCAGCATAAGTATTCACCCTATTCCTAATCCGTTTTATTAATATTTTTTAACTCCTCATTTTTATCAAAAAGTTTAAAATTATTTCAATCTGTTAAATTCATTCCTAATTTTCTTCCACCTTTTTTGTGTTGTTATACAATATATATCGATAACACGTAAACTTAAAACTAGCCGTTAAAAAAGGAACCTGTACTAGAATAGCATCGATTCTGTATTAATTGGCGGAAGAGCTTTCGCACGAGTTCGAACTTCGTAAAAGGAAATAAGCTCTTTAACACCGCGAATGAAAGTGAAATTCCTTGCGGGAACGTCGACGACAACGGCGGCTGCGGCAGCGGCGGCTCGATTTCCGTGTCGCCGAGGCGTGATTCGACGCGAATAACGATTGAGCCTGAGAGTCAGCGAACGAGCAAGCGAGAGAGAAAGAGCGAGGGGCCTCTTGGTTAACGGCAGCTAGTTTTACGGGACTCGAGCTCGTTTCCGCAAATAGAATCGAAAGCTTTACCTTCGTGTGTACATGCACCGAGAAATGGAAGTACCTCTCTTTCTCTCGCTCACTGGCTCGCTCGAACGCGACGAAAGTAGATTGTGCATCGACAATTGCCTTGTTCGATCGTAGAGCCGGTAGGCGCGGTTGCTGTCGTCAAAAAGAAAAGTAAGAAGGAGGAAGCAAATTGTCTCGAGTTTAGTTTACACCTTGCTGATTTTACTTAATAATTTACTTAAGTTAATATTTTAATTATCAAAAAATAGAGTTATACGTTGTATTAGGATTCCAACGATTATTATAAATTATTTATGATTTGTTAAGTAAAATAATTTTATAATTAATAGCTATGTTTGTTTATAAAATGTTTCGCGCAATATATTATTATTTTTCGTACTCTTGTGGCGTGAAGCAGGCATACGCGCGCACTATTAATACAACGAAAATTAAAGTTATAACTAGTATAAAACCTCGTTCAAGGCAAGGAAAACCCCTCCCACATATATGTATATCATATAGAGCGGTTTTATGAGCGTATATATAAATGTTTGTGTCTTTGGCCTAAGCCAGTATATATACGTATACAATAATTTTTCCTGCGAAGCATTTATTACTGTAAATAATATACACACTTATACATAGAACATTGAAAGATATTGAAAATATATAGAAAGTTCTGATGAAAATGAAAACAAAATGCACTTGGGTGGCGCGCCGATGAGGTCATTATCAATCATGCCGTGTTTTAGTATAATATTATTTTCGGTATTATTATTACAGCGTTAAATTAATTTATAACTTAATTGATTTTCGTGATACTATCAAAACACGGTAATTGGTGTTGACTTTATCGTAGCGGCCATACTTTTTTTATTCAAAACAAATCAAAAACAAATAGACCGCCACGAAAATCTACCAATGCAAATCAATTCCATCCGATACTCGACAAACAAATGGTAATTATGATTACAAAAGCTAGCATTATTGTCATATAAAACGGACTACAACGCTCTTATTACTAACAATGGTGTACAGGCAGCAGAGCACGTTTTTTCATGCATTGTTTCTATATAGCATTATGAAAAAAAAAAACAGAAATTTGTTCAAGTAGTGCGGTGTGGCTGCTCTATAACTATATGGTGCTGGGCTAAAGTGTAATTACGTAGAGTAGTCGAGCGAGTAGACGTAGACTAACACTTGTGCGCGAGCTATTCGCCGAACAAAATGGGCTTTTCCTTCCATGGGCTTCTTGGCGCGCGGAGGTTTTTACTCTTTTACGCTATTTACCTTTACTGCGTCCTTTTCGCCTCTTTTTCGCACTGTATCGCGTGTCTTCTCCGTGCAAAAACTCCTCCCCCCTTCCATCCTCTTTTCCCCCAACTCTCACTTTATCGTCGACTGCATCTTTCCTTTCCAATGTTCCCGCACGCGCCCGTGTGCTTTCTCACTCTCTTCGTCTCTCGTATAATCGCTGAACTGCTTTTCAGGCTTTCGCGCAGCAGCCATTGCTCCCCGACGTTTTAGCGCTTGCGTATTTCCCGTTTTTTTTCTTTCCACCCTCTGTGTCTCGTTCACTTTTCCCTATTCGTCCGTTCATTCATTCATTCATTATACTCTTATACATCAAAGATTGGCACGTTTAAATTGACTTGGGGGGCAACAGAAGATCGAATTGTACACTTGAATGCGAACATTCAATAAAAACTTATTGATGCTTTTCTGCCCTTGAAAAATTTAACGATAAATTTAATCTATTATTTTACTAACAATGTTTAACAATACTGTCTATACCTAATGAACATTTTTTTAATTTTCCCGTCTATGCCTAAGTAAGTGTCTTAACCAAGCTTTTTATGTTATCAACTAACCATCTCTATTCCAACTACACTCACACAAACTCATGTAATATGACTAATTTGAGAAATCATTTAAACGTGCTCATCTACACACTTGTAACATGGGCTTAAGATCTTGTGTAAATTTTGTGATATCGATCTCGATAAAAACGGATTGCCGCAGTGTCTATTATATACATCTTGTTTTCTCTTATGTCTATGGTTTTCTCATATCTCGAACCATCATATATATATTCATATGTATACGAAACATTCGGAACTGCATTATAACGCGCTCTATACGCGTGGCACGTGTGTTTGGTGATGCGCGCGGGCACGCCAAGTATCCGAGAGAGGGGTGGTCAGTTCGGATCTCAATGCCTCGTTGAGCAGTACCAGTACGTTTTAATTCACCCATCGTCATCCTCCGAGAAAGAATAGAGAGAAAGAGCGAGAGACTGCCCAGTAGGCGTCCATCTCCGTCTCTTTATTCCTATCGGATCGCCGAGGTTTCTTTTTTTCTCTCAATCAACGTGTGCGGGTCCCTTATACAACACACGCCGCTACAACTCTATTCAGACGTCAAGAGTCTCACTCTTCACGGCGCGCATTATTCCTTACCGATCGATCCATTGATAAGAGTCCACACACAACGCTTTGTGAAGGAGGATAAAGAATCCCATTGAAGTATCATATACGTGACACATACACACTCGAACGAGGGATGCTTTCTCATCAAAATGAAACTATTTATCGAAATAACATATATGATATATGTATACGCATCTCGGACACTCGGCGTTTCTCTCTCATCACCAATCATAACCGCGCGCCGCCCCGTCTCTATATTTATTTTCAGCTTTTTGCACTAACACATGCGGATGACGGTTATGATTCGACGCTTAGACCGGGCTAACGAGGGCATTATCATTTTTGCAGGTAACATGAGCAACGCCTCGGTACTGCAGCACCAGGGATCGATAATATCGAGTGCGGCCATAATCGGCATTGTTATTGCCGTCCTCATTGTCATTATGATGATTGTGGACTCTATTCTTTGCTGCGCCAACAAGTCGGGTACGTACATATTTATATCCAGGCTATAGCTGTTGTGCAACGCGGATTCGTCAGATTTCTTACGACACCTGCGTGTATAGCGCTGATAAAAGAAAGTAAAGGGAGATAACTAAAGAATTCCTTTCGTTGCAACTTTGTGTTCGGCCCATTTTCTGTATTGTATATAAGAAGCGTTCTATTTAAGAACGACGATATAATGTTATTTTACAATTTCAATCCGTTTCCACTATTTTAATTATGTACTTGGAAACGAAATTCATATTATATTTAATGTTTTATTACAGGCATCATTTTCTACATTTGCGAAAGATCGCGAAGGAAACCCGTGGATGAAGAAGCCGCAAAACTGGGAAGGTACGCACAATAACATTCTCCCCACCTTAAATATCGATCTATATTAACAAGAGATACGCATTTTCCTTTCTATCTGTCTCTTCTTTCTATATATAAATATATGTATACACACACGTATATGTATCTTAATAACCAGAACACGTCGTACACATCACCATTCATACACGTAAGTCAACACACAGTGCACAACAGAGATACGGACATTCATATACATTCATTATACATAAACATCCACTTAAAAGACGTATCATATTCGTTCGAGCTCGATATACAATATTCTGTGCTTTGGCAAGTTTGGCGCTGTCGTGACATCGAAAAATTCACGGTTCTTCGCGCGCGTACACACATGCGGACATAGCTCGTTGCCTCGTGCATTGACTCTGCATTTTTTTATTCATTCTCCCTTCTCATCGCTCATGTGTACATGCATCAACGACGCCAAAGACATTCTTTCAAGTCACTATTATTCATTAAATCTTTTGTTGATAATAAACGCTCGAGCGTGTCCGATGAGCATGTTCCTTGAAAAATTACACTTTTTTTCTTAATATTTTGCATTATATGTATATTTGTAATGTTCCATTATCATTTCATCAAATCATTACAAAATTTCATTAGCGAATGATATAAAGATTTTGTAAATAGTTGCATAAATCTTTATATCATTGCAACTAACATATCCACAAAAATTACATGAACTTCAAATAACTACGAGCTTCAAAATTTGGAAAACTACTGACGTTTTGTTTTCTCACCGTGCATATTATAGTCTTATCGGTTGGCGGTTCCCAGTGCCGATTGTCGATCCAAAAATGGCGAATGTCGCCGGCCTGCCGGCAAACCAAGACTCGGGTAGCGGAAAAAGTAACATTACGCTGGTCAAGCACACTGCCATGTAAGAGGGAAAACGAGTTTTATTATGTAATACGGTTTGCCAAATGAATTTTTTGAAAACCACATGGAAATTAGATGAGATTCAATCAGATCAAAAAAACAACATCGTACTTTTGACGAAAATAAAAAAGAAGAGCATGATGAGCAGTGCCAAATTTAACGTGGCTTTTTTGAATATTTTTTTTCTCTTTCGTTTACAGCATGGCGTTTATTATCATTACCTTTGTTTTTTGAGTTATGTACTACTTTTTGCGTGACTATATTGGACGCCTCTTTCTCCCTTTCTCTCTCTCCTTACTGCACAAGCAGCAGCGGCAGCTATAATGTGTATATTTGCTCTCTTCGACGGGCAAAAGAAAAAGCGCGCGCGCAAATGAAAAGATAGCTAGTGTGCTCGTGGGCCGATCGTCGCCGGGGGAGGCGGAGATTAAGAGGAGGCTCAAGAGATGCGTGTGCAGTCAGTCTTTTCTTTTTCTCCCCTGCCGCGGCCTATTGTGTTATAACACAGAGACAACCCCCCGTCTCTAACCACTTTTTCTTTTGCTCGTTTTTTTCATTCTTGACTTGCGTTCGCGCGACGATTTCACACTATAATCAATGAAGGAGAAAGGGAGAGAGAGAGAGAAGTCGTCCCGCGTGGTGTACATGTAGAGTCGCATCGCGCACACGTGTGCTCGGAGAGAAAACCTCGTGTCCAAAGTGATATAGAAAAAAAGTTCGTCATCCTGTGTGTCGTCTTTATAGTCGTGCGTGTATCGTTTTATCATATACCTTTGTTGTACGCCCAGATGTGTGCACACACCCTCAGATCATCCTCATTGTTTTTAAACCATAGTTATATTAGATATAGAAATTTTTCAAATTAATGGCAGATTATTGTTAAAAAACACGATTTTTTAAATTGAGCTAGTATAATTATATGTGTAATTACGATTGCTATTGTATATGACTTTTAAACGAAAAGAAAATTATGATATTTGTGACCAGCAGTCCATCACAAATTGAATAATTTACTTTGAAAAATTTTTAGCCATCATAACTCATAATTCACACTTCCTCCTCCAATTTCATTTCCCGTCATGTCCTTCATCATTAATCATATCATCGTTACATACGACACTCGCATCAAGCTTTGGCCATGTTGCACGTTTTACATATATACTACACACCTCTCCGCGCTTAGTCACTCTTCTATTCTAGTTTAGATACAATTGTCATTCATAGTCAACAATTGAGTAAATTTATTGAATTCTCTTCTAAAACTCTACATGTGCGTGTATTTGTTGAAGGTAATTAAGATTAGCCTTGGTAAGAATAATACTGGTGCTAAAAGCTGCATAAAATTCTTGAAAGGTAACGTAAGCCGGAACTAAATTCGTTATTGTACAATACGTTGTGATGATACGAAGTAACAATACTTTTATCACCTTTTATTTTATTCGAAATTCTTTTCAGAAAAAAAGCTAAAATTAAAAACTTTTTTGTTCATAATAAGTATATTTATAAATGTTTACCCATCAAGAATAAATAAATTATTAAATGTATGAAATTATTTATCATTTCGAGGAAATTAAATGTTTGTTTTGATGTTATACATATAAGTTAAATATATTTGTATGAATATTCTTCATACCAAGGCCAATACAGACATTCTGAATTCAATAAATTACTATTGTGAATAATAGTGTACATAAAGAAAATTGACAGACGTCTACCGTCAGTATTGGCATGTATAACAGCGTGGTTGATGTCCTAGAAACTCAATTCATGTTTAGAATACAAAACACCCTCGCAGACTAGCGATCATACACCCTACTAACAATCCCCTTTCTGTTGCACGCAGAGACGAGAAGGAGCCGCTGAAGGAGGAGAAGCAGATAAAGCCGATCATCGACTCGGGCCTGCGACGAGAGACCTCGGTGACGTTCGACGGCAAGCGGTCAATCTCGAAGACGGGTTTCGTCGGCAAGGATTCCGCCGTCTAGATATTCTTCCGGCGTACTAGATTGTAAATCTCTCTTCCTCCGCGAACGAGTCTATACGCGAGAGCGCGCACGCACTGCACAGCTTTCTGGCAGACGTTATAATGGTCGACACCACTCATCATCATCACACGAAGACACAGACACGTGACGCGCCGAGCACAAAGTGACAAACTGCCGTGGGCTGACAAAAAGCTGTCCGATATATATTATATATATAAAAAAACACACAGAAACACAAATATTATACGTCGTAATAGGAGAAAGAAGCTCGAAGGATAAATGGTAAAAGATAAATTATTGTTGAGTCGTGAGCTCGAAGCAACGTACATGCATTATCCCCTGCATCCTAGAGTTATTAAAGAGAAAAAAAGATGCAGCCCTAGTCTCACACTGTGTTCAACGACAAAATAACGTGCAAGCTTCGAGAATTTGCGAGGATTATAGAGAGGGCGATGCGCGCGACCGAAACTAGCATGATGAGCTTATATATCACAGCAGTGTCAGAGTCAGGAGACGATGACTATAAAGGGTAAAAGAGAAAGATGACAGGAGCGTTGCATACGGAGAAGACACCTGCGTGTCTCTCTCCCTCTTGAACGATGACAATATCTAAAAAAAATTCGTGTTTCAAAATGCGCCTTCCTGCTCTGACGACTTTGCGCGCTGCGGCTACAGCGGATATTAACCCGAAAGAGAGAGTTGTACAAAATTAGAGAAAAAAGAAATAAAAGACGTGCAGATTCGTTCGACGAGCGCATCGTTCGACTTGCGTTTTACGTGTTGCGGTGTGTCCATGACGCTTGGAGAAGACAAGAGGTTCTTACCAACGCAATTGCAGTCTAGTACGTCGGCTTGGATCCGACCTAATTATTCCACTTATTCCTATCTTCACCTTTCATGTAAATACGTTTTTTCTTGGATAGTATTATATTGTATTATTATTACCTGACCCTTAACTGCTCCCCGAGATTCCCCGCATACAGGAGGAAAATCACTGTTCGTCGTTACAAAGCAGAGAAAATAACTATACGGAAATCTGATTTCCTTTTGATGGAAGGCGGCGCTTCGATAAACGATTTGTATTCAAATATTTTACGCCTCACGAGCGTTTAATCGAACAAAAAATCTTTCATGTGTGTATCCAATTACTTTAATGAAGACTGAGTCCTCTCTCTCTCTATATATATATACACTTTTTGATTATGTGAACAATCCGTACTTTAAAGAAATTAACGTGCATTTTTTTACGACAATCGAGTCTTGGATGAATTTTACGTTCGCTTTTCGAAGACTATGACATCGAAATTCATACCGTTGTCGTTCACTTTTTATAATTATTAACAAAAATAAGGAGCCAACCCATAGACACTGTCATGACTTATTTGCGTTGAACATAACTGTTGCTTATATGACATTTGTTCGTTTTACTCGTAAGATTTGTATTTTTTAAAAAAAGAGCGCGCATGGATCTTTGCTACATAAAAAGAAAAGATCTGTGTATGCGCGACTGTGTGTATGTGTGTTTTACCTGTAACCTTAAACAGTGGCGTTTCCTTCGGGAGTCAATTTTGATAAGTAACAGAAGAATTCGTAACACAATTGGTTGAACAAAATATAAAAATGCCACTGACTTCTAGAATTTAAGAATGCTTTCTGCAGACGAAAAGAAAAAAACAGTTAAAATTGTGATAAGTCTTTTGTAAATGCTTGTAAACGTTATTCCCTAGTCTTAAAAGAAATGTTTGACGAAAACCTGGAAAGAAGTAACGATTATAGAATGACACAGTCTCGGAAGAGACTCGCAGAATAGTGTTGTACTCGCGCCGAGGAAAGCTCGATCGCTGTTTTCGCGGACGGTCTTTCCACGAACGTAGCTTTTTTACAAGAAAAAAAAAACTAAATGAGATACGAAGGATTTTTGCCAAATATAGAATATAGTACTTACTAGCTATATAAGTCGGTAAAAATGTTAATTTGCGAAAATCGTTGCTGTAAATTAATCAGAAAAAAATGTAAGCAGTTGAAAACTGAAAAATGAGTTTAACAAAAGTGACAAAAAATTAGGCATGTTCTTTAATGTTTTTAACTCTTTTTTATTTTTCAACTGTACTGAAAAGTACTTGTTTTCTGCACTCGTTCTCATTAGTATTGAAAAGACGATGTGAGAATGTAAAACATGTATGTTTATGCAGAAAATGATTAATAAAAATAACTGAAAAAACAAAGATGTCGCTTTTCACAAAGAAGTATTAACTCGCATCTTCCAGTTTTTCCAAAACCTTACGATTAGCCGTAAGCTAATTAGGATTAAGGCATATTTTTTATGTATGCTTTTTCTGTATGCCGCGATGACAACTGAAGTTTCAATAAAGGAAAATGACATTGTCAAAGGTTTAAAAATCACAAACCACTGTCTTCTCTTTCTTATGTTTTTCTCTTTTATCATATTTTTATTAAATAGATACAACAGAGCCTTACACGTAATATGGCATCGGTGTGCAGTACCGATGAGAAATACGAACCCGTCGTACTTCCACCTTAAGTCTCTGCAACATCATCGCGATTAATACCACAAACGCATAAAGCGAATACTTGCGCGCCTAAACCCAGTCTCGGTAAGTCCATTGTTCATGTGCCCCTGTATCGGGGGCGGCACTTTAATTATGCACATCTCGTACCTTATCAAGTACAGAGTATACTCCTTCCTTCATAGAACAGCTCATGTCCGTCGCTTTGATCAACGTAAAAACAGCATGAGTATTCAAAAAGCATCTTATTTTTGTTCTGGCGAATGTGTGCTTTGGGAAAAAGAGATTTAAAAGTAACACTGGCACTGCGTGTAACCTACTAATATGATATGGCAAATCTCAAAGACACAAACGCACAATTGTGAAGATAATTCCATCGCAATTGAATCAGGACGGAATTATTTTTATCACACTTCGATTCCTACATTGGACGATTTCCCCCTTTTGTTCAGAATTTGTTCAGTATTCAACATGGGAGGCTGACTCCGTGTGTGCCAAACGTATACCTAAAATAGAATTTTTTTTTATTATATTGTACTTAAAACTCTAGTAAGTAGATAATCAGATCAATTAAGTAGTAAAATATATCAAACTATAATCTTCAAATTTTCAAAATGTTGTTCTATGTACCATTTAAGTCTAATTCACATTAATTATTTCGTTTCATCCATTTAAGATTAATTTTTGAAAGGGGGACCTTCTTTTATTCTGAATATTGGTGAGTCATTATTGCTTAGAATTTTAGGTAGTGATTCTTTTATAGAATGATTCTATATAGTGTACAAGCAATATCTGATTACTTTAATATTACATTCAAGGTCAATTTGACATGACTAGTTAAAGTCAAAAGTTAAAGAAAACACATTATTCTTGGAGTGAAGTCAATAGAAACTTGTACGGAATTATATTCGCGTTATATTCGCTTACCAACATTCATTGATTTTTCAAACTTATTTTTTAATATTCTGACAGACGTGTCGCACGCCGTTATTCTCACGGTATGATACATATTTACTATTAAAAATTTATATTTTATAATTCAAGAATTTATATACATATATTTTTTCTAATATTTGAACAGAGCTATCATACATTCTATACATTCTATACATTCTTTAAAGTAAACAGATAGTGCATGTACTTTGATATTGAAAATACGAAAATTGGTCGAGAAGTGTGAAAAATTAAATTTAGAAATCTGTACTTATTTGAGTACAACTTCCCCTAAACTTTACATTCTTTCTTTTTTTTGATAATTTGAAAATATTTAACGCTTTACCTAATAAAGGTACACAGAAGCTATTGGAATCTACTTTACCGACTATGGATGATCAGCTACTAATCAATAAATTGCTTGTAAACAGTGAAATTAAAAAAAAAAAAAAAAAAAAATTAATGTTTCTTTCATTTTTAATAATTTACCTTTGTACAACCATCAGCCAAGCCTTCCAGCTCGTCCCTAGTTGTGACTTGTTTAAGGATTTCACTCTCTTGATTTCCACTTTGAATTTCATATGCAAAGTAAGCGTCTTTCTTCTCTAAGATAACTTTTAAATTAATTCCAAAACCAGCCATATCAATAGGAAAAGGTCTGTCAGGTTTCCAAACTGCATTGAAACCTGTCACCTTTTGTGTTGCTTTGTCACAAATGGGTCTTTCAACCATCAAGCCACCAACGAGACCTACTGGCCATACACCAACCCTCTTTACCTTAGATATCTGAAAATTGATTTGAGTTATTAGCAATATTAAATGTTAAATTACAATTATAAACTATTATAAACTTTGTATTTACCTCTTTAAACAGGTGACGAGAGTAGGTATTATCATCATCGGCAAAGTAAATAACACCATTATGGCTGTCATTAAGATTGTTCCTAATCCACCTGAGAGCAGCATTTCTCTGTTCTACTCCCCTAGGTTTTTTCCAATTTTGATCATTTTTGCCAAGCTTGTAATGAGGTGGCGTTGGTGCATTGATGTGTGTATAAGTAAGGCCGCTTGAAGCAAGCAAGTTAGTTACTAAAGGAGTCTTTTTCGGAGAGTCCTCTACAATTATCCAATGGAAATTTGGTACAAGCAAAAAGGTTTGCGATAATCTTGTAAGTTCAGCTTTCTGTACAGGCCTTGCGAAAGTTGGTGTTATTGCGTAAATAGTAGGGCCATCAGTTGGCTTTCCTAGTTCGTTGTACTCTGTTACAGCATCGCATATTTTTGCACTTGTGGGCATTGGCATGTGTACTGGCTCATTTATATTTTTACAAGCTATGGATGCTGCTCTTATTGCTTCTAAAGAGTCTCTTGTCATCTTGCATAACTCTTCCTGAGCTTTACAATCTATAAAAGTTTAAGAGTTGAACTAAGCTATTATATCAAAATACAATTTTCATTTAATATAAATATTATTCAAAGGAGGAGATTCTAAAGATCTGCTTTGGTTCACCCTTAAAATTGAACCAAAATGGATAAAGTTACTTTTTTAGACTTTTAAAGTAATAAAAGCTTTAGCAGCATATCTTTTGCGCATATAATAAACATACTCAATATAGGGGTCGAAGAGACTTTAGAATCTGATCCAAAAGACCTATTTATACATGTGTGATGCTGGTAGAGCTCCAAATACTTTTTATTTAGGCTGGAATCCAGTGACAGTGACCTATGAAATTAGTTCTACCCATTTAAGTTAAAAAAATAAAAATAAAAAAAAAAAAAAAATAAAAAAAAAATGTTTGAAAGGGGGAGACCTTTTATTCTGAATATTGGTGAGTCATTATTGCTTAGGATTTTAAGTACTGATTCATTTTAGAATGTTCTTTGATAGTGTACAAAATACAAGCAATATTTGATTACTGTAATATTACATTCAAGGTCAATTGGATGAGACTAGTAAAAGTTAAAAGTTAAGAAAAAACATCCTTGGGATGAAGTCATGTAAACTTATACAGAATTAGTTATCAATGATTTATTTCACAACTTGTTACGACAGACATAGCTCCTAACAAAAAAACTTTAGAATATCAACTTCGACATTGAAAGATATCGCGTGCTCGTGATTGCTGAACCTCCTGGCGAATAAAAAAGCGGAATAAAATTTCTCTAAAAGTAGATTCATCACGGCAGAAAAAAGGGAATGGTAATGTAAACAAGAATCGCAGGAAATAGTTGAATAACATCGAGCGTAAGAAGCAATTTTCCAGTAATGAATCACTGCTAACGTAAGCTTTTCTCTCTCGTTCTTTCGTGTAGAGCCTTTGTAGCCGCGCTGCGCCGTCGGCTCTTTCGCAACGAGAGAGATCAACTCGAGTGCGCGTGCTCTTGCTGTGTAGGCCAAGTGAAGAGCGCGCATATAGGTACACGTTATAAACGTACAAAAAACGACGCGAAAGAATAACCGAGCTAGAGAGAGAAGAGGCCTCATAATAATGGGATAACGCGCGCGGATTCGGTTCACGGCGTTCGGGCGTACACCTATATGAACGGAACGCAACGCGCGTGCGTGAATGTTATGTACACGTATACATATAAGTATGCATATATATATATATATATAGGTGTGTAAAGAACCTATGCGCGAATCTCCGAACGAAAATAATCGAAAGTGTGCAGCGGCGGCGGCGTCGACCGTGCCGAAACATCTGAGCGGTATGCCATGATATAGCGAGAGACCACTGTGGAAGTGGGGGGCACACCGCAAACGTAGCGGGTGGGGGGGTTTTATGGATCCAAGGATTGTCTGTGTGCGTGTGTACGTAATACTTACTGTTGTAGCTCTGCCAAATGACAAAGAGGAAGCCGAGGACGAGTATCGTCCTGCTGAGACACATGACGTAGAGAGGCCTGAAGCAACGGCTCGGTTTATACGACATGCTGCTGCCGGCTTGCGCTGGATGGACAAAGTGGCCGATGAGGTTATTGGTGCTGCCGTGCTCCAAGTTCCGCTCCTTCATCCTCACTAACCTGCCGCTGGCCTGATCGCCGCCGAACGCGCTAGCGTACGCCATGGTGCTGCCACGATGACGGCGACATGCCGACAACGCCGCAGCCGCGGTGCATACCTCGCTCGGACCTCCTCACACTTTGCGCCGCGGTAGTCCGTGCATGCGCGGTAAAGCGCCCGGTTTAGTTCGCCTGCCGCCTCCCCACCACTGACGATGCACCACTGCAGCCGACGCGCGCCAAAACTATATGTAGGTACTTATATACGTGCAGCTTGATATGCAGCCCTTCGAATCCTTCCTGCTGCTGCTGCTGCTGCGATGCTCTTTTCGCAGCAGTTGCCGAGCGAAGACTGCGAAGGCGAGGAGAGGGTGCTCACTCACTCGCGAGAAAAAGCGAGAGAGAGGGAGAGAGTTTACCTAGAGCTGCACATATTGGATTATTAGATTAGACTGGCGCGTGTTTGTGTCTATGGGAGATAGAGAGGAAACGAGTTGAGATAAAGTGATTACGATACTTTTTTTTCTCTCTTTATAGCTCGAGGTGATTCAGAAGCGGATGAGTATATGTATGTATATGTGGAGAGGTATATGGGTAAAGTGCTATTTTTAGACGCGCTTTTCACACGGTTGTGTAGTCACACGAGCTGCTGCTGCTGCTGCATGAATAGCTAAATTTATTTGGTAACTGGTCGGGTATGATTAAGCTAAAGTAGAGAGCCACAAGCGTATGTTTTTAAGTAGATGCTGCGTACATGTACGTATATGCGCACGCCAGTTAGACGAAAAACGCAACGTGCGCAGACTTTCTTTTTATTCTGTGTAACGCAACTCGCGCGTTGCGTTAATGAATGTGTACGTAGCGGCACTTCTGCGACTTCGTACACGTACATGTGTGTGTGTGTTTGAGTACATACGTAGCTGCGCACAAAAATTTTTTAGTAAGCGGTTTTCTTTTTCGAGTGCCGTGCTAATTCGCTCGGAATGGAGAGGCTTGCTAATGAAGGAGAAAAATATGTATTTAAAGTTAGCGTAAAAAGTATAATTGAAAAATAATTTAATGAGAGAAAGTTGAAAATTAGTATATACTTAAATTATTATATACTTGAGCGTAACAACTATTATGTTTTATTTTTTAGTTAAACGGTGAGAGATAAGATAAAAGTTCAGTGATACTACTTTACAATGAGTATAATAATTGATGACCAGGTCCCCTAATAAGAAGCTAATCCATTATCGATATAAGTAGGGATGTTTGTTTTTTTAATCTATCAGTTACAGAGTATTGTGTACGTTGTATACTGTAAATCTCAATAATTATTGTACTATCAGAAATACAATGCGATAAGATTGCACGCGCTATATTAGTAAATCTTGTTCAATTCATTAAATATTTGAACGAAACTTTTTTTCATTTCAACATCATGTATAATAATGGATGAGCAATCTGATACGATATAGGAAATGAATACAGACGTAACGGTAAATTTGAGTATATCTTCTGATAATGGAAAGAAAAAAATTAATTTCAGACTACTCATAAAAGGATGTAATCAATTCACCGCGAAGTCACATCATTTCTTAATTAAGAGGTTACGTGATTTAGCGTGCTACGCATAAGCCGTAATACACAGAAAAAGGACTTTTACTTTATAATACAAAGGCTGAAAAAATTCCGTGACTCATCTCTCCACTCGAAAAAAAATGAACAAACATTTCTTTACACATTTTATTCGCTTGTTTTCCTCCCGAGCGCATAGGTAAAATGAAAGTTTCACAAATTTAAGTCAATCGTAGCGATCGATTTTCAATTAAGTATACCGATTCCTCGTCAATCCTTAAAGCGGCCTCATTTTTTCATGAGGTCAGCTGGCGCGCCCGCCGCGTTCAACATTCACGAACCGCCGTCTTTATTTTCATCTGACCGCACGGAAATATCTAAATTCTTCAATTACCCCTTGCGTAATTCAATCCCTGCGCGATCACCAATATACCACAAAACGGCCGCGTTGCGTATCGGAAAAAAATTATCACCCGCGAGATTTCGATAATTACGCAAAGACGTACAATAACAGCGTCTCGCCGCTGATTATCTCACCCAATAAACTGATAATCGACAAGTGCGGGAGTTACGAAAGCTAATCAACCGCTGATGATGATGCGTGCGTAGTAAAAAGCTTAACGACTACCTACGTTACCTCCGTGCTCCGTAACGACTGGCGAACGACTGCGGCGCAACAATATCCTTCGCGCTCTTTCTCTCCGTGCACGCGTATAGCACCCGTCCGGCGAGCGCGGAACTGGACGTCCGTTGTCGATAAGCCGGCGATAACGACTGCTCGCCCGCGCTCGTTACACGCACACAACGCACTGCCTCTCCGAGTAAGATCAACCTGCTCTTTAAACAACGCTTTCTCCGCCCACCTTTATGATATGTACATTATTATATTCATACACCAGCGCAGCCCGGTGCATCTCTCTCTCGTGTTATCAATCATGTAAGGTTAGCCGCATCAGCAGGCGTGGGTGTGTGGCGGCTATCGATCGCTCGCTCTCTTTTCTCTTTCCTATATACGTGCACCACGTACACACATCATATATACACACAGACGCACACGCGAGATATCTCTGCACACTTACCTGCGGCTGCTGCGGCTGCCGCATCGAGAGACAGAGTGAACCAGCGCATCTGGCGGCGCTTATCGTTCGTGATTTGTGCTCCGGTATCCGAGCATTATTATTATATTCTATACACTCTCATCGCGTGCAGGTGTGCGCGTATAGTCGTTATACACATAAAGTTTTAAGCACAATGTTCTCACTCTCTGGCGGAGATCGCGCTGCGCCGATAAGATAAGGCAGCCCCCGTAGTATAACAATCACGCATCACGCGCGGCTTGTTGCGCGCTGCGGCTGCGCTGATTAGCCGCCGCGACTAACCTGACTGACCCAGTGAGCGGCCGGTGAGTGTAGACCACAGGGGATCGATGCGTATGCGCACTTATTGTTATACTTAATATAGGTATACGGCAACAACCGCAGCCGGAGCGAACAGCTAGAATAAGGAGAGTCATTAGAGGGATGATTGCCGCGTACTGTCCAAGTGCAGGCTTTTAAAGCTGCTGCTTTTTGAGCGCGGTATATACTATTTATTCAGGGTTGTCGGGTGCTTGTTGCTTAATGGTTGTCATTACGAGGGGGGTAATGGTTTGTGAGTAATCGCTAGTTGAGCGAGAACGAGAGATCTGGGCTTAGATTGTAGAAGGGCAAGCGCCGTGCATTAGTTTTTATTCTGTACAGTATGTTATTTTTACTTGGCACTGTCTATGTGTAGTAATGTATTTCTGACGATTTATCAGAGACACGAACCACCAAGAATTATTAAAATATCAATAGCTAATATCGCAACAACCACTAAAGCAGGAACCTACTTCTGCCGGTTCCTGTGCCGTCCGGCAGATGGCCACAGCTCCCGCGCAATATCTCAAACCGACAGTTTCCCGCGTGCGCGCGCTTATCAGCGCGGCCCCCGTCAAAAGTTTCGTGTGTCGTATCATACGTTTCCCGATCAGCGTGCAATCGTGAGAGACGAGGATATCGGCTCGATGCACGACGTCGCGACGATTTTATACTTATGTTGTGCCGCCGATAAGCGCAGTCGACAGAGTATTATTAGTAGTCGTCACTTATATGTGAGATGATTTTAATAGAGTGGAAAGTGTTCTTTTTGAAAGTGTTCAAGTGCAAGATAGTGCGCGGTAAATAGAGTGAAGGTGAGTTTTATTGACGTTTACCGAAACGTGGATTTAATAACGTATAAAGTGCCTAATACAAATGTATAAGTGGTGGGTTTGATAACTGACGCGCGGACTCAGAAGTGTCCTTATCATATTCAAGGCGAGAAAAACGGGAGAGGGACAAAAATAGACGGTAAAAGCGAAAGAGAATGACACAACGGACTTTGGGGAGATTTCGATAAGTTAGCCGATCGAGTCGACCTTTAGTCGAGGCCGTCGTCAACAAAGTTCGGCACCACAGTACGACGTCTCCGTCATAACATAAACCGAGAAATTCAAGCTGCGTGTGCGGAAGATGGCAGAGCGGACGACGATGGCGAGCCAGGACTCGGACGCGACGCTCTCCTCGTACGGGCAGAAGGAGCTGCTCTTTAAGATCCTCGTCATAGGCGATTACGGAGTCGGTGAGTATGAATATACCTACACACGTATGTGGAAAAAGGGGAGAAGACGAAGAAGAAGAAAGCAGATAAGCCGCGAGATAAGCGCCACCGATATGTCGCGTATGTACGCACCAGACGCTTGATTTTATATTATATATGCTTATATCTTGTTCGGTGGTTCGAAGAAAATGTGACGGAAGTGTACGGTGAATAGGTGTTACGGGCGCCCGCGATACGCAAACAGAAGCATTTGTACTCTAAGTACTCACGCACCTGCCGCGTCGGAATGATTAGGAGCGGGTGGGATGGTTCGCGCGAGTGCAAAACAATTTTTAATTTAAGGTGCAGATTTTTGCTGATTAGCTGGTGATTGTATCGGTTACTCATATTGCATTCTTCGTGTTTTAGGTAAGACGGCGATTGTCAGGAGATACACCGAAGGTGAGAACGCGTTTTTTCCTTGTTAAGAAAAAACATTGCAAAAATTGTAGCTTTAAATTTGGATAACAAGATCGAGGCATGTGTGCTGATATTTCGATTCTTTTTAGGGAAATTTTCGTCGAACTACAAAATTACTATTGGTGCCGATTTTGCGATTAAATCGCTGGACTGGGACCAGCACACGAAAGTGAATCTGCAACTATGGTACGAAAATAAATTCTATATTAAAAAGTCTATTATAAATGACTCAAATTTTTAAACGGTACTCATAAGTCTGCTCTCGTTTTCCAGGGATATCGCCGGTCACGAGAGGTTCGGCTACATGACCCGGGTGTACTACAAATACGCGTAAATATGACCTCTCTACTACTTACCTGTACGATTACCTAAAACAACGATGATTCACGCTCGCTAGAGCTGATAAAAATGCGCAACTTTTTTAGGGTTGCCGCAGCTTTGGTCTTCGACATATCGCGCGTCGGGACTTTTCACTCGGTGAAGAAGTGGCTCAGCGATCTGAGGGACAAGGTGACGCTGCCTGATGGCTCGCAGATTCCTGTCGTCTTGCTGGCCAACAAGTGCGACATCGATCAGGCGGCAATACCGAGCGAACAGATCGTCAAGTTTTGCAAGGAGAATGATATTGGGTCGTGGTACATTACGTCGGCGAAGGAAAATCTTAATATCGGTGAGTTGTAAGAGTCTATATGAGATTTTTACTTTGTGATGAGATGTTATGGTTACAAAAGATGGCTTTGTATATCTTCTTGAATCAAAAATTATATTACGATGAATGAAAATAGTCATCTACTGGAGTAGAATAATAAGATGTGGAGAGTTTTTAGAAGCCATTATAAAGTCTACGTTGCATTTTTTACTTTGCTATTAAAAAATAATCTCTATGGATCCGTACTTGAAATGGCTCATAGAACATACATTGGTTAAATAAAACATATAATAAGTAAAATAAAAAAATCAAACTAAAGGTTTTTGAGATACAATGATATTAATGGAAGGTTGATAATTAAGAATTGAATAAATACATACTTACCGATATTTTCGTATTTTCTATTTCATTGTTCTGTATCTCCACTTATAATTTTAACCTATTTTTAAGTCATTTTTGAAAAACAAATTTTTATAACGCAAAATTCATAGGAGTCTACTTAGCTCCGGACGATTCATTAAACTTTATTTTTTTCAAGATAATAATCTGACTACTTTACTATGAAAATTCTAAACATACTATAATTTAAAAAATCGTTCTGTTTCAGATGAGGCAATGAATTACTTAGTTGCGAATGTTGTCAAGGCCAAGCTAAATGATGAGATCCGAGAATCAATCAAATTGCGCGATACGCCGTTATTGCGAGAGAAACAGACTTGTTGTAAATCTTAATCTTAGGCTATTAATATTTTGTTAAAACTTATTTTTTTGTATAAATGGTTTCTTTCGTATTTTTGTAAAATAATAATTTTTTATACCAAAGGGTATATTGCAAATCATAACAATCTTTATTGCTCTTCGTCAACAATTTCAACAATATTTAATATCAATAATCTTCGATCGTTGTCATACATGTAACATCACGCGTACGTGGTACTTAAATGCATGGTATAATAATGATAATAATACATATTTCGTTTATAAACCTACTGCGTACTTGGCTTCTGCGTATACAAGCCTCGACGATACTTGGTTCCTACTTTTCTATTAAAAAATTATAAATAGCAGCCATAACATGCCTTCCTACGCATACACATTATAATATACGTTACTTTATGTACAATAAAAATTCGTTCGCGCTCTTTGGTTACACAACTTGTGAGTTTTTGTACAGATACAACGCGTCCGCATGTATATATATAATAATATAAAACAATACAAATTCTACGGCGTCAATATCACCGCCTGCCTATCTAATATACATTCTGATATGGCAGAGAACAACGTACGTTCCTTCATTCTTGAAAGCCCGCCAACGAGATTATTTCAATAAATAACTTAATCGATTCCATTCGCGTACGTCTAAAAGATTCACGAACACGTGTATCCCTCTTGTGGTCCCTTTCGGTTGTCGCCCCTTATAATTGTGTTATCGCAGCCGCCCACTACCTCGTTAGAGATCGTCGTCGCGGTGCACGTCCCTCACGGAGTTCATGGCGATGGACACAGTCGACACCATTGTCTTGCTGTAGTCTTTGGAGTAATCTAGAATGAGAAAGAGACGATTGTGTTATATTTTATGGGGTGCGCGTACGATTTTGCTTGGCTGTAAATGACAGGATAAAAGTGACGATGAAAGCTCAAAATTTTCGCACAGTTAAAACGTTTTATGTATGAGATACGTTGTTCAGAATCTGCTGTCTTTTAATTTGATCGATTTTATTTTTAGATAGAAACATCTAAATCATCGTTTTTTGTATGATTAAATTTTTTCACCCTTTCTCGAAAATTTAGAACTTTTGTGACTATTAAACTATTTTAGTAAAGATTTACAAAATTAGTGTTATATGGATATAAAACATATTTTACATTTTTACATTCAAAATAAGAAAATATCCCTTATTTTGTTATAAACCTCATGCCGATAGTTGTTAAGTTTACAAGTGTTATAATATATGATTACAACTAATATTCTATAATATGTCAGTTTTCTAAAGTGTTAATGACTGTAGTGTTAACGGTAAGCTATATATATCATGTAAGTAGACGGGCGACATATAGAGTTAGCTACACATAATGTTAAAGTGGATTACAGGAACGTTAAACAGAGTATTAGAGGGATTTCCCCAAAAATATATGAGATTTTGTCAGTCGATTAGTTGTCCAAAGCTATTTACCAAACGCCACACTTTTTTTTTTAAAAACATGCTACTCGCCTCTCGGTAACTGCGTTAGTACGTAGAAAATCGTATGTGTGTGCAATGTTTAGCTCGGTTCGGCCAATCCTGGAAAAAAATTCGTGAGAAAAAGATATCTAGACAAGAAGAGTTTTTGAATGAGCCAAGAGCCTTTATATTTATACAATTTCGTCGGGTATTATTATTTTATTTTTTTTTTGTAATAAAGTTGGTATAAGCACTGAATTTGGAAAGTGGCGCGCGGTTGTGACCAAAACCATTATAGGAAAGTTAAATAGTATATTAATAATAGTATAACAATATTTTAGAAGAAATAGCCAATGCAGATTTTACGATAAAAATGAATCTACATATAAATGTTAATCACAACAGTTTTTGATTAAAGGTATGAATGGCTCTTTTTTCGAAATCAATCGCTTCATTTTTAAATCAAAAGCATACATTAGGATAAGTCTCAAATACCAATAATTTCTTAGAAAGTACGTGAATATCTTAATTATCACACTACTGAAAGCTCTTTGTATTGCTTTATTCGCATTGGCCGATTAAGTCTATACTTGAAAAATAATTTCAATATTTTGTTAGCTTATCACAGAGTAATGGCGATCGTTTTATTTGATGTTACGTTACAAAGAAAATTGAAATATCAATAATACTCAGAAGCACGAGAAAAATCAGCCACATCAATATTATTTACGAGACCGTCCGATTCTTCGATTCGCGCAAACTACCTTCCCCTAAAATTATTACCCCTCGAATACATTATCCGAGAAAAAACACACATAATATACCCCGCACCCGCGGTCTCGCAAAAAACACTAGGCGTACTTTACCCTCGGGCGATAATAATATAAAAAATTCGCGTGTATGTACCTCACAACACTAAATAAAGAGAAAAACAACCTCCAACCCAAGAGTAGAGAAAGGAAAAGACAACAAAATTTCGTGTCTATAGAGATAGAGAGAAAGAGAGAGAGTTGTGTAGAGAGAGCCCTTCACTTACGAGAGAGAAAAAGTTTAAAGCAGTATCGCGCGCATCGCGGGCTCTGCGCGTGGCAGTAGTGGTAGTAGTGTGTGTAGGACTCGCGCGGTCAGAGCTTGGTGACCGACACAACGACGAGGCGCTGCTCGTTACCTTGGTGCCCGAAGTTGTTCTGCCCGGGTGCGCTGCTCCCGTGGGGCGTCAGCGAAGCCCTTATGCGCGAGCAGCTTATCACGCCGGCGTACGCCTGTCTGTACTGCTTGTTCATTATCACGTAGATTATCGGGTTCACGCACGAGGCGAAGTAGAGGAGGAGGTAGCCCAGCACGTGGCACGCTGTAATGATGAATTCGATTAGTTTGTTGTTCGTGTACGTTAGGGTGATCATATATGGATTTGTTGTGATGTTTTGATTTTGATGATTAAGTACATAATGAATTATTTATATTTTTGGGTTCTGTAGATTTCATAATGTAAAAAATGGCCTTATTATTTATTTTGAAAAGAAAAGGATCAATGGCTATTACTACATTGTATATACAACTAAAATAAATTTTAAATAACGGCTAAATTTATCAGGTAAATTACCAAAAATGTAGAAATCATAACTATATATCTTCATATTAAAACTGTATGGCAACTGTTCTATAGATATTTCACAGTGTACAGAAATACAATTATCTAGCCACTGAAGCTTTTCATCTCAAGTGGCGTGGATATAAATAGATTTTAAGCTCATTCTGAATTCCGCAAGTGCGTGGTATGTAACGCCCAAACGATTATACCGACTTTGGCAGTATTTTCTAACTAGTGGAGAGTGAATTCTCTTGTCCCGTCTGCTGGCTGACTGAGCAGACATCTGTGCAAAATTTTGATATGGATCATAATGACGTTCGTCCAAAACGGCTCGATGACGTCGGTATTGCGTGACGCAATTTGAATGAATCTTTGTAATGAAATTAGAGCCAGGTGGCTTTTGTCCTTTTAATCATAATTAGTAAGTATTATAACTGTTTTTTATGAGACGAGGATGGCAACGTTTAAAATCGAAATTAAACTTAATCCATCTAATTTTGATATCGTTTATGTTGGATTAGAATCGTTACTTTTCCATAAATTGTTATAAAAATTTGCCGCGATCAACCTTATGTATATGCTAACGTTACATTGTCTCTATTGTTCTCCTTTAGTATTCTTAGAACTATAATCACTTCTGCTAATTATAATAATTATTTCCTTCTATTTTAATTTTACAACTATTGCCATAAAGAATAAGAACATAAAAAAACAGTTACTTAAAACCTTGTTAAAATATGTCAGCCAGCATCTAATTGCAATACATTACTATGATAATATGCACAAGTTCATGTACATGGATGTTGGAGGAGTCTAAAACGCATCGTAGCTCACCTAAGAAACTGGACAAAAGTCTAAAAAAAACCGTGATGCACCTAAGATTTATCTTCATGGCTCATCATCATCGTTGCGTCACGCAATTAAAAGTAAGACAAAGCGAGTTCTCCTTCGATAAAGTCATTTAGCTATTTTTACATTTTCGCAGCAAAGGATATCATTTCGCCAAGTATGATGTGCGTAATATACTTTTATTCGACTCATTGAAAAGAAAAGAAGAATAATCTTACAGTTACTGTATTTTAAGAGAAGAAATCTTTCACAATTATAGATTCAGTATTTGCAATTTATTACTTATTGATTATGACCAAAAACATTTGAAATTGCCTACAGAATTAATTGTTCATTCCTTACCACCATCAACCCCAAATTACACTTACGACGAAAAAATTCTCATCGCCAGTATGCGTTGCAAAAATGCGAATAAGGATCGTCATCATCATCATCATAATCATACATCTCCATAACTGTTGAGTTTCGACATACTCACCGGGATGCCTGACTTCCGGATCGGCGACCTTGACGATCGTGATGGGCAGGTAGCATGCGACGAAACCGAGGAAGATGGCCAACACCATCTTCGTGATCCTCCATTCGCTGCGCCTCTGCTTGATCTCTCGGGTATCCCTACCCGGGGTATGGGGCGACTTGATCGTCGGCGGCGGCGCCGTGTGCTTCCGCATTCTCGTTTCCGATCTGCGCGGTAAATATGTTTTTATATACATATATATAGAGAGAGAGCGAGGAAAAAGCCATTATCGGCTGGAATGCTGATTCACGTGACGCGTGCGAGACTCGCTTTTATTTTCTCGCGGAATTCGCGCCCGTGAGCTGTGTGACACCGAGGAACTCGGAAGTGGGTCGTCGTCGTCGTATTGTGGGAGAGTCATTGTGCGCGCGTTCATTTTTTATCGAGGAGGTATTGTTGAGGTCGGGTGTATGTATGATGAGGAATTAGTTACTGTATATGGTTCGGTTATAAATGTATATTATAGGTATAATATTATGGTCTTTGTAGCGAAGCATGTAAAATTATCGTGTCAAATTTAACTGTAATATATTGTATAGAAAGGATGTCTATACTTTTCAAATACGTTTTATATTTTATGATAGTTTTTATTGCCTTTATTATTGTTTTCACCGTCGATCAAAAATTCATTTATTACTCTTTTAAAATTAACCGTTTTATCGTTATACGATGGTGCGAAGACTGTCGAATTATTAACGGCGAATTAGCATATTTACGACGTATCTCTCAACTCACTTGTGGACAACCCAGAAAATCTTGGTGTAGCAGCCCACGATGACTATACATGGAATGATGAATCCGGTGACGAAGAGGAAAGTCTTCGACGTCCGGCCATTTGAATCTCTGACAATGGAACAGGTTTCGAGATTCGAATCGTAGTCGAATTTACCTGAATGAGAGACGGAAATAAGGTCGATTGTTTAGTTATAATACAGATTTTCATCGGGAGCTTATGGAAAAGCGCATTAGGGAAAAGCGACATTACCCCAGGAGCCGATTAGAGTAGGAACTTGCATGCCGTAGGAGAAGAGCCAACAAAAGAGGATCATCATCGCGATCCAGTGCTTTTTGTACACGCGGCTGTAGATACCGTGATGCGCTATCATGATGTACCTAGAGTGAAAGTAGAACGTATATAATTATAACGCTGTACAAAGCAATGATATGAAGAAATTCGAATAGGCTGGTTAACGAAACTGAAGTAGAAGTTTTTTCAATCAATAATAATGTTATGTTTTTATTGTAGCATTTTATTTCAGATACTTAAATATTGCGAAATTATTTAATCTTAGATCACGCGTAATTGACTACAAATTGAATTTCTAAATTGCTTCACCTTGACTTTATGAACTTAAAAGCAATATCAAACCATTTCTATAAGTATAAATTATTAAACTTTTTATATTTGTTTATCCAACGCAGCACACCTACACTATCCATTAATACACTTACTGACACCACCAATCATTCGTATTTTCTGTAAAAAATGAAACCCACGCAAGTACACATATATACGACTGACGCAATTACGTGAACCGCCGCCTTCGTCGGTTTCTTTAATATTTTTCGTCGCTCTGGTCGCGCGCTCGCGCGCTGAGCCAAAGCCAAGGTGACACCTTATATTACCTGTTTATCGTTATGGCGCCGACCGAGAGCAAACTCACGCCGACGTTTCCGTATCGGAGGAACGGCACCAGCACGCAGAGAAAGCGCACGTCGGCCCAGCTCGCGTCGATGAACCTGATCGAGTCGAAGGGCAGCACCATCAGGCAGAATATGAAGTCGGCCACGCAGAGACTGTAATATAAGTATTATATATTATTTCGAAATGTAGATATGCGAGTATGTTGCCTTTTTTAAAATTTTTTAATTGTTGGTTGATAAGTGCGTTGTATAAAAATGTGAATTTGTGAAAGTGGCAGGAATTAATAAAATTCCGACATCATTCGGATAGAGAGACAGTGCGCGTGTTGCTGTATTTAGCATACATAATGACATCATCGGCTGATATGTCCATACACGGAGATACCAGTGTATAATTTTTATTAAGCGCGCGTCGGTCAATTTGCAAATTCGATTCTGAAATTGCTCGCGACCATGAGCGCGAATCATTACTCACCTTATGATAAAGGCCGCGGCGACGTTGCGCACTTTCGGGTACTTGAGCAGGGCAATGATGGTCAGTAGATTTCCGAAAAGCCCGACGATCATGATGAGGATGGCTATCGTCGCTGCGAAGTTGCGCAGCGGTCGCGAGAACCTGAACGGAGAGGAAAAATAACGTCGTTAGATATGTGTGTGTGTACTATAATATATGTATATGTGTATATACCTATACGAGCTACCGTAATTTCTCACTTCAATTCCGCTAAGAGGCTCATGATGCTCTCCCGCGAGAGAGCCGTAATTGAGGCGATTTCGCATTGACACATTGACCGAAATTTTAGCCATACAAACGCGAGCGTAGAGTGTATGTATCATGGTTAAGTATTTAGTCAAGAGTATTCAAATGATGTCTAGGTTTAAATATTTCTCTTCTCATTTTAATTTAATTCAATATCCTTATATCGTGCCGCAGTATTTTAATACGACCATTATTTTCCAAAGTGGAGTGAGTGCGGCACAATCCATTATATGGAGAAAGAATTTTATTTCCGTTTTAATACCTCGTAAAAGATACGATTCTTATTATTGTTTAAGCAGTAAAGCTTTCTATATACATTAATCTCCTTATACTGTCAGATTAAATTTGAGAATGTAATTTAGATAACAATCTAATTTAGTTAAAATGCGATAAACTGTTAGCCGATTAAAAGAACGCTTGAAAATTATAACTACAGTTCTTCACACAAGACATTAACGAAATTGCTTCGTCTCTCCTCGACAATTATTATTGTTCCAATTTTAGCATAAAATCTCCGCGACAACAGATTATTTATAGAGCTCGTATTGTCGCACCGTTCCGAAAATACCCTCCCAATGCTCGAAACCCAAACAATCAAAGCCTCCTTCTCCCCCAAAACAGAAGAGTACGACAACAACAAACCTGGACACCCCTTCGTCGATTGCGAGTCCGTGGCTGGCGTTGGTGAGCTGGGCCGTCCACGGCTCGAGCGCCAGCTGATCCGTCGTGGCCATCTGAAATGAGATCGAGAGGAGGTCCATATAGTCACTTATGCTATTTTCGTGCGTGCGGGCGGGAAGGGGAGGAAAATAAAAGACGATCGCCGCGCGTGATACTTCATGTGTGCGCTCGCTCTCACGGGGGTGGGATTCGCTCGGGAATTGTTTTTTTTTCCGCAGAGGAAGAGGAGCCTCCGATTAAGTGCGTATATCTGGCTTGGCTGTCATGTGAGACCAAGCGCGTATATCGATGAATCTACTGCGTATTCCCCGCCCCTGCTACTGTTATCTCGTCATTGTAGTCGTTGAGTGGTGCTTCAGGTGGATTGTTGTGTCTATACGTTGTTCGTGCGGGATTTAATATAATAATCGAGGCTTTGTCTTGAGGTCACCGGAAACGGTTCGTTTTTCGAAACGCAGTATAGGTACTTATATACAACGTGGATTCGCGACGCTTTTTAAAACATGAAATTGTACTCGCGTATAAGCTCAATTGCCTCGTTTCCGCTTGAGTTTTTCTGTGATGCGACGCGCTAAGTAGGATCGTGTATACATACAAGGAGAGTGATTTCATCTTTCGAAAAGCGCGACAAAACAGGAAACGCCTAACGATCGCGTCTGCAGGCCTCGTTGTCCGCGAAATTCGCACGAGCGCGCGGGGCCGAGTGACTCTCTTGTGCTCTCATAAAAGCTCGGCTCCAAAATATTTATACGAGCCGTAAGTGGTATCTTAAAGGAGCGTACATATACATCTCTCTCTCCCCGCGCGTAATAAAATAATTACGCCTAATAAGAGGACAATCAATTAAAGCCCAAACACGCGCGCATACAGCACAATTCGCCGCAATTAGGCTCGTTGAAAAAGGCGCGCGCGCTTCCTTCGCCTTTTAACCGGCTCGCACATCCCTTTTAAAGAGTCTCGATTCGTCGCGCGACGCGTCGCTTTGAATTTATCACAGTCGCTGCCGAAATTCCCAGAACGCGAGACAATGGATCGGTGAGGTATAGTTCGATCGGATGCGCTTTTTATACGTGCGAGCTGCCTTCTCGCGTGTGACTGAGAGAGTAACGCGTCGCGTGTGCAATCAGGCGCGTGAGGGAATTAGTATCGTCGCGTGCAGTGAGACCGGCACGATGGCTTTGATCATTCGTGCGAGAGGTTCGCGCGGGGAAATTGGCTTTAAAAGCTGTTGACGAAAGTTTCCGTTTTAACTAGCCTTCTTGTACAAGCGCATTTCGCTATTATCGCGTAAACGTACCCATAATATGGTTGCTAAAAATATCAAGAGAATATACAAACTTGTTTCTTTTCAAAGATTCTTTTGAAAGCGGATTTACTTTATCAGTCAATTAAATTTCAATTAATTCTCACTGTTCGAAATTAGCGTAATTGAAAAGGCTATTCCCGTACGGAATCTCACACTCTATCACCCATTCGGACAAACAAATATTGACGAATTATCAAGTATCGAACCGCGGTGGAGCAGCTCCACTTTCTTTCGTAATTAATGTCTATAATTAGCCCCCTATAATCGAGCAAATAATTTTTCCCAGCCGAGTTATTAATACTACTATCACGTTCACACACATATATATACACCTCGCGAGCACACAATCGCCTAAAATTGAAAAAGGTGATCAATCAACGCGCACACACATCTACCCTCCTCACGCGCGCGAGGCATAATTGATTAACGAGAGCTGAGGCGCTCGATTCATCTCTTCCTGCGCGTATACATGTATTATTGAGCCTCTCGCGATGCTATACGCGACTCCGATTCATAAGGAAATTAATAGATGTTTACCCCACGCTCTCTCTCATTCTCGTATTTATCGACACTTTTTTCGGATAAGCGCGCGTCTGCGCCAAAGATCTTTCTCACTCGCGTTACAATATATGCGTATGTGTGTAGTGTAATTGATATTAAGCAGGAGAGAGAGATCACGGTGTGTATGTGATTTACGCGCGATCTCGTAGTCGCGACACGTCCGACGCGACGAGATCAGTGTGTATAATTAAACGAACGGCGTGGAATGCTGTAAAGAGATGCGCAGTGATTTCGAGGGTACTTGTATACGAATTGGGGAATTGATTGGTCATCGTTAGTTTTTAGTGGCTTTATATTGATCGGGAATATTTATAGATGTTTTCTTTCGTGGATCGTATGGTGCATTACTTGATTTATGAGGTGCGAAGGCGAAGCGTGACAAGCGAATCATTCGGTCGAGAATATTAATAACGCTCGCCTAATGAATTATTATCGCATCATAAATCTTGTTTCAGAGTTACACTTTGCAAAGACACATCGTCGTGCGAGTTTAAAAAAGATTGTGGTAGTTGCCATTTTCCCGGATGGCATTTAAATTTTCCGTTAAACAACAACCACGGCGTTATCTAAATACTCTCAGAGCTCTCTTGCACGCCGGGCAATTGTACAAGAGGTTTCATTCACTTAGTCATAAACGTATGCGCGAGCCATTAACGCGTATACGCGAGAGTAGCGCGCATGATTCACAAGCCGGTTTCCAGAGTGAAATTAATTTGTAGCGCGCGCATATTGTCGTCTTTCCTTCGCATTACTCACGAAATTCTTTTGCAGTAACGAAAATTCTGCGACGGCGAACGACAACTATATAAATATAAATATATACTTATATAAGGAAATCGACAGACTCTGCCGAAAGTTCTCTCGGAATCGAATTCCATTTACGGGCGGAAGCGCCGCGTCGTGTTGCTCTCTGCTGCCCATCACATCTATACGTTTGCCCTCGGAAAAGAGACTTTTCAGCGTGGCGTAAGTATAGCGCACACGTGCGCGCATCGTAGGACCTCCTCGAACTCGAGGGTCCAGCTGAGACGGAGAGGGAACGAAGAAGGATGATGGGAGAGAGAGATAGAGGCAGGCGCGCCTCGACCCTCATGTATATACGGCGCAGGCATGTGTGTATGGGGGTGCCGCCGGGGATTTGGTATATAAACTGGGGTTAAGCAGCGGTGCATTAACCTCGATTGGGCTTAACTGGGAAAAATTGAACGGGGCCCTCTCGCGCTCGTTTTTTTCCCCCCATATATATACATCCACATCGCTATGCGTATGTCCGTGTGTATATATATACGCTTCTACTGCATCATCGCGGGTATTCGTCGAAAGTGACGATGACAGTGGGAGAGAGAGAGTTTCGCTGGGGCTCAATTAATCGGCCGGCCGAGCCGACGCCGGCGTCGTTAGCGATCACGCTTTTGACAGCTGTTTGGGTGCGCGAATGAGACGCGGTGACGCGCGTTATACCGCGCTGACTAATGAGCGAGGTTGTGCAACGAGATCCGATCTTTCGTCTGCAGATACTTATTGGAATGGGATTTTTGCTGTGTTTACGTGATTAAATCTATGGTAATTGGATGGTAACTGTTTTTAGGAGGATATGGAGGTGGGAATGTGATTCATGGTTTGGGTCGTCTATTTAGTACAAATATTTTTCAACAATGATTAATGGAATAAAAATATTGGAGTGTGTTTAAGTGCTTTAAATATTGCAGCTTTTAATACAGCTTTTTAACAGTGATAAGTGGTAACTTACAAACTTTCCAAAAAGCCGAGTGTCACAATCGACGGTTTTCGTGACAATGATTCACTCGATAAATATAGAACATTATTACATCCATAGTGTCATCATAGATATCCTGCTATCAATTATGAGTTTATCAATTTTTCCCCCTCAATAAAATTTATCAGATTCGGTGAGAGTCGAGGCAGAATGGGTTTATCATCAAACAAAATCCTAATGTCACACAAATATAAGATTACGGCGGACAGACTGTTTAATCTAATTCTCAGTTCGTTCACATCTGTCACTTATTCTCATATAGTTATTTTACACACATTTAACGCACAAAAATTTTCCAGCAGAACAGAAACAGAAGCAGTATGAAACTAGACTCGGGCAAAAAATAAAAATTCCGAATCACTCTCGAGCTCATCATCATCCGCCTCCGTCATCTCAATTTCCATCCAAACTCATCTGAAAGAAAAAAAAACATACGCACACTCACCTAAACCTCAATCGGCCGCGAATCACGGCATGACTATACACACTCTCTCTGCACAACTCACACAAGCTCAATTTTTCTCGGTCAACGAGCGTATCGCGCGAGCGCGCGCATAGGAATTCCTCTTCGCGATACACTGACGTCACTATCTCTCACTCTTTCAAGTTAATCGCGTGTATATACACTGGGCGCACGCGTGCGCGGGTGATTCAACGCCAGGAGCCCAGGATCCTGGGAACCGCACGCGGAAAATCCGCGAACGTGTCCCTCGGTTCCGGAAGTATTGCGTGGGCGTCTTCCCGTCTTATGGTTTTTCGACTCTCTTGCGCTCATTGTTAAGCGTCCCGGGACAAAAGGGATCCGCCCACGCATAGAGCGAGAGCTCACGTGAGTGACATTGGCCAATAGACCAGCGCGCGCCAACCGATTGCTAAACTCAAGCCGAGAGGGTCCGTCGGCTGATTTGGAGTACGAAAATCAAGTAGGCTTTGCGTTTATATTTTGCGTACGTGTTTAGATTTTTGTATCTGTCGCGATACGTGATGGTTGGAAAAATTATGATGGCAGGGTAACGGTTTCTTTGTTTATGGTGCGGATTGGTAAGGCTATTATAGAAGGAGGTATAAATCGCGGGATGTGTATGTTGCATTTTAGAAAGCGCAAGGTTTTAAATCGCACATATGAACGAAGAAGGAAGTATATTACCTTCCGCGAATGATTCAGGCTTAGCCTCGGAGTATAAAGTGTACAATATTTTAATATTAATTTTTCATTTTCTCAAATATACATATGAAACAACACTCGTTAACTTTTTTTAAATTTGAAATTACAAAAAAAAATATTTATCCCAACCATCAAAGCTCATCCTCAAAAGTAAATGCTCCAAAGCAAAATACCCGCAATACATACAGCATATTGTTTCTCTACCCGCGCACGCGCCAGACCCTCTCTCCCTTGTCCCCGAGTTTATCACCCGGGCGATCGTCGCAGGCACACTCGCCAAGCCAAACAATTAAGATCCTCGACTCTCATCTTGGCGCCGACGAGGACTTCCCGAAGCAGCTGAAAAATTTCTCTCTCTCTCTCTCTCCGTCGAGATAACGCCGCTGTTTACTTCCGCTTTTATCGTGCGCGAATGGCTTTCTTTTTTTTTCGCCCGAAAAAAGCGCTCGTGTGCGCCGATAAGCGCAATTGACCGAGAATGAAACAATCTTAATCTAATCTCGAGTCAAAGAGCGCGAGCATTGCTGGCGAATCGGTTTCCATCTGTATAGGGACGCGAGATCGGCCGTTATGAAGAGGCTTCTTTTCATGGAGCAGTTTGGGCTCGTTGATGGTTAGTCGGAATGTATTATGAATTAATTTTGTCCGGCAATTGTGAGGGCGGATTCGGAGTGCGCTGGTTATATAGATATATTGAACTTGGCGTGGATAGATATAATTGAACGTTAGTTGGAATCGCTTTTAAATTGTAAGGCTATATATACAGGTTTTTACCGAAACGCCCAGCGTAACGAGGTTAATGCCGTTTAATTGAGCGCAGCGGGCAAAACACTTCTCTCTCTCTCTCGCGCGCGAAAACAGAAAAAAACGAGAGCAACCGTAATTACCTCTGCTCCGTTTTCGTAACGCAGAGAAGAACGTACACGCGAATATCATCATCACTCACGTATACTTACTAACGCGCGCGGAATTCAAAAAAGCGCGTCTATCAATTACGCGGCTATCTCCCCCTCGCTTCTATATAGCCATCATCAACGGGCACATACGCGTCTCTCGGCACCGGAAAACGGCGCTAAATGATTTGTGCGCTACGGGCTTTCTCTCTTTTTCCGGGGGGTTGGTCGGAGAGAGAAGACGACACTCGAGATGAGCCCTTGTGCCCACTCGAGCGCAGTCACGTGTGGTCTAGATGCGCACGCCCGCAGGGGGACCGAAGAAACAGTCCGGGAAACGCATATACAAACCTTGTATGTGTATATGTGGGTGACTGTCTTTGAGATGGATGAAAGTATACTCTGCTTCTTTCGGTTATTCGTTATTCAAGAGATGCTGCTGCTGCTATGCCGATCACGTGGACGTTGCCGAGGACACGACACAGCACACGACGGGCCTCGCGTGCATTTTGTATATTCGCACACGCGCGTGTCGGTAGATATATACAAACACAAATCTACACACACCTTGTACACTCACTGACTCCTCCACCCCCCGAAGAAATATGGATCTCGCGCGCGTATCCCCAGAGCGATAGAAAAACACTCCGCGCTCGTTATGTCACACACCCACCCACACCCACGGATTAATCACCAGCACTAGGTTTTTTTTTCTCTCGCAGTGCGTGACGAGCTCACCGCTGCATAAAAGCTGCACAATGCAAAGAAACCCAAGCCGCGGCACGAGTGTACGTGCGAGTATGTTATGTGTGTTTAAGCGACTCGCGAGGCGCTCTGCGACCGGCGATCCATTCCGCGCCAGGCGCGAGTCAGCTACAGACTGCCGAGCGCCGGCAGCGTATATTCTGTCAAAAGCGCTCGCGCGAGCCGGGAGAGAGAAGTGTGTGTGTGGAGTTGCTGCTGTTGCTGCTCTGCTGCTGCTGCAGTGCTGGTGGGGGACCGAGTCGTCCCGCACGCTGTTGACGCACCAACCTTCCTGCAGTCTTACCTGCGCCTCTTATCTCTGCGTGCTGCGTGCGTGATTGCGCAACCGTCGCGTCCAGGGGTTCGCGTGCGGAGAGGTGCGAGGAGTTTTCCGAGGAGGAGATATAATATGCCAAGGAGTGAGAATTCGTATGGCACACATGGATAATAGGTGAGTCGCGGAGAGTAGGTATGTAGCGCAGGGTATACAGGCACTCTTTGCCATGTGTCGTTCAGAGAATAAATGTTTTTTTTTTATGACTTTGCTCGGCAGCGCTATACGCAGAGTTATAGTTTACGAGGCTCCGAGTATAAAAGTTTTTTATTTTATTTAAAAACTTTTTAGTAACGTGCCGAGTTTGGAAGTACTGGTTCGAATTAGAAGTTTCTGAGAACGAAATGATGATTAGAACACTTTTATCACTTGTTCGCGGAATTTTTTATGTGTATGAATGCCGCTCGGTTATCGGGGCGATTTGATTAGCTAAAAAATCGCGAATTTTTTACTCATTTCCTCTCCATTATAACTATATGAAAAAGTCTCGAGCGCGGCAACTGCACAATAACGCCATAAATAATTTACAAACTGTATAGTACACATCGCACAGACAATCCTAATCTCAGCGTGAAAACCAGTTTTTGCATTTGCGAAACAACGACAATCAACGGGCGGGCCGCGCGCGCTCGCGATAACCATTCGAGCCCACCTCTCCCGGCATCGATGGTATATAGTACGCGCACAATGCCGGCTCGCGAAACAATAACGACTGGTGCCCCCCGCGTACATGTGCAACAGGCTGCTGCTGCAGCGCGTATATGTACCTATTAGTTTCCGCTCACAGGCTCTCTTTCTCTCTCGATTTATGCAAAAACGTAGGAAGTTCGTCCTGCTGCATCCGTTATAGCGGCCACTCGGTGCTCTCTTTGCGCAAGAGCTATAGCGCGCGAGGTAGATTTACGCTCGTTTTTCACGAGTGGGCGTCGCGCTGGGCGAAAGTCGCCTCTGTTTTCTCTCCTACACACGTATATGCGACCCTCGGGGCAAACACGTATATACTTAGGAGCGTATATAATATGTGTGTAGTCGAGAGACCGAGTGGATTTTTGTATTGACCTTTTCAGAGCGCAGCTGCGCGCCGCGGCGAGTTATATATACATACACTTTTGTTTCGTTTTCGTCCGCTTTTATATCGTTTGCGATGATGCTGCGCGCGCGCAATTACGAAACTTGATTAGCGTGAGACTTCTCATTATGTAATTTCCCTCGATGCGACGGATGAATTTATATATGCACGCGTCTGTGTGTGTCTGTGTTTGCTTTTTTCTGCGATCGGAGCGTGGTGTGTCTAATGTTTCATTCAGAGATCGCTGACACTAATAGATAATTATGTGTGCGTGCAAGAGCCGCCTGTGATGAAATCGAGGGGGAATTAATATCGCGTTTATCATGGTTGCGCGCGGTGGACGGAGTGTTTAGCGGAAATGGCCTTTTATTATAAATAAAAAAATCATTTATATCGGTTTAAAAATTTTAAACTTTCATTGATGAAATTTATCGTGATAAAAAAAGGTAATTGTTTAGCTTCTCGACAAATAAATATTCCATAGTATTATATATTTTGCAAAACTTGTTAAAACTATTACAACGCACAGCTTAAATAACGTTACTGAGCATAAAAATAGTTCCACTTAAAGTTGAATATTTGTCTTGTGAATCACAGGCAATTTAAAAGTCACGTTCTCCATTTCTAAGAAATAACCTGGAAATCGACATCACCTGTCAGGGCCCAAATAGCGGTCGTTTCAGATAAGACTGGAATAGGGAAATCCAGGGCTGCCGCTGTAATCAGTATTAATGGATTTCTCCAAGCCAACTTACACCTCTACACAATACGAAAGGAATTCAGCTGACAAATAGCCTGCGCTCACCTTACCCATCTTATTTACAAAAGCAATTGAAATCGCATCGCTTATGTCCCTCTCGACTGCGTTTACAAATTCTCTCTCGCGACCATCAACAAAGCAAATATTTTCGAGCATACCCGCGAGCTCACAATAGCCCCATCAGTATGCGCTCCACATGCAACACGAGCCCCCGGTCGCGTGTAAAACCGATTCGTCATCGCGCATGCATACACAGACACAAACACACAGAAACGTAAGGTGTGCAGCAACGGGATCACCGAATCGCTGCGCACAGGTTCGCTACTGGAGCCGATTCATCGTCAGCCTTTCGAAAGCGACTGAATCAGCTCTTACATGCGCGCGCGCACTTGCCGGATGAATCAGCGCGCAGGTAGGCTACACGCTCTCGTAATTTTTTCGTTATCGGAGAGCTCGCGTATCATGCACTGCGCTCTATAAGTGAGGCTCGAGATATTCTTTTCGGAGGCTATGCGTGCCGTGCGCCGGGGACTGGACTGTTAATGGCCGGAAGGGCTCGCTTTGCCCGGCCGGAATCCGACCTTTAGATTGTTTTACAAGCGACGCGGCTCTGGCTTTTGGATTTACTGCCGCGACACATCCTCTCGATTAGAGGCGCGAGGCGCTCTTTGTTTCGCGCGGGCGCGGGAGAGAGAGAGAGGCGGATGAGCATAGTTTGCGGGGGCGGTTTTTCGAAACGAGCTAAAGTGTGAGAAAGAGGGGAAGTGCGGGTATAACGGAACTTGTAGTTTGCGCGGAGTTGTTTTGCAATTACAGTGACGTAAAGGTGTTTTCAGCCGGCACGAGAGGTAATTTTCTTTGTTCTTTAGCAACAGGTGCGATGGAGATTCGCGCTGACGTTCCATTGAAATAGGATGAACATTTTTTATGCTGTTTTAAACATGGATTTCACGGAAACTATTTTTCTTTTATTGCATATACCGTGAAGAATTCCAATTCTGATCAGAATAAAGTTCTTAATAATTTTTTATACCATAAAACATTTCCTGCAATATATATTATTTAAAAACATTATGAAATAAAACATAAAAACGTACAATAATATTTAATCATTAATAATATACAATTACAGTATTTGTATATTTTGATTTGTTTATATATATGAGCAATTCTATGGAAATGACCAAATAACTGGGTACAAAAAATAAATAAAAATATTTCGAGAGGCACACCTACTAGACCGTAGATTTATTCGGTTCTTTGAGCCACACTTTGAATGTACAAAAAATCGGGAGCACGGAGAATCTGATCACAAGTTGTTTTGCGAACAATAACCTTAGTTCGAATAAATGCTATAATACATGCCCTCCTTTAAAAATAAATAATGCGTGCTTTCATTTGCTTTTTATCGGATGAAAAAATGTTCAAAGATGAGCGTAAAATATACAAAATACTGTTAAAATGCAAAGGAGCGGATCCTGCCGTTTTTCGATGTATTTTCAGAAAGTTTATTTTATACTCAAGATTTTTTTATCCGTTTGCTGGCCATTTCGGCAGAATAGTTCATAATATAATCCGGAAGTAGTGATGACTGATAAGAAATTATGTTAGTCTCGATATAAAGGATATAGGAAGCAATTAGACATTATACATAACATTATTTCTCACCTCTTATTATTAACCATTTCGATCTATGAAAAAATCATTCTAAACTATCCCCCCCAACAACCTACACGTGGAAACCCGCCATAATAATAAAAAAAACAGTAGCGCACAACTACACATGATAATAAGCATGCAGCCACCGTCGGTCGTAACGAGTAGACAAAAGCACTGGGCTCCGCGGCAATCGGGGCTACCTCGCTCCTCCAATAGCCGACGGGAGCTTGCGCGCGCGCGCCTTTCCCCCCTTAGAAAAAATATGGAGCAGGAACCTTGATCGCTTTCCTTCCTACATCATATATTCATGTCCCCCTCCTGTCGCTCTCTCGCTCGCTCGCGCGCGCGCACACCTCGCTCGTAACAAAACGTAATTATTTTTAAAAAGGATGTAGGGAGAGAGTCGACGGCCCACATCGATCGCGCGATCCACCCACGATCTATGTGCTCGGCCGTTGCCATCTCCATCTCGAGTGACAGAGCTGTGTCGTAGAGCGAGCAAAGTTTTTTTTTCGTGATGTATGGTCTTTGTTTTGTGGGGGTTTTTTTGAAGCGAAGTGTGAAGAAGGGAAATTCCGGAGGCCCGAGAGTATTTTGCTTTTTAAATTCAAGGCCACGCGAATTCAATTTCGGAGGAGATAATATTCTGTCGCAGGAATTTCAAATGACCCTTGGCACCTCGCACGCCGACCCGTTTGTCAGAGATTTTTCGCGAATATAGTGTATTGGAGCGAATATGATGATGGTGGAACGATATTATCCCTGAAAAATTGTCGTGTATTACGGAAATATGGTGTATGCATAGAAGTAGGTTGGGAAACCGTGAATTAACATATTTACTCGTTTTCGTAATATGGTTCAATGAAATATTCATGTGGCGTATCAATTCGAATACGCAAATAATAAATTAGTTTTGTATATCGCTTTTAAATAGATTACGCGTTAAATGCTAATAAAATAAAACGTGTTTCAATGTAATATTAAATATTTCTGTAATATATATAATATTATAATTGATTAAATCAATTTTAATAATTTTTTTAGGTAATTCTTTTTCATCTAATCGTTTCATTGATAAATCTTACATTTAACGCAGACCATATGGCGCAGCCTACGTAACAAGAACTAAACCAACGTTCAATAAAGAAACCTTCCCAACCGAAAACATTAAAAATAGCCCAATATCATATTATGAAAAGCAAACAGAATTACCAAGCAAAACACACCCATACACAGAACCGTCATAAAGCTTTCGACTCGCTGCAGTGAAAAAGCGCACGCGCACGAACGGAAGTGCATATGAGCTCGGGCACGCGACACTGCCGCGCGTATATTACGCCACGTGTGTTCCGGTGTATTTTCACGCCAGTTCTCCCGAGACGTTTTTTCGCCTTATAGAACCAAGAGAGTGAAAAGTCCCGAGGGCGCGAGCTCAAATATGTACACAGCGGTTCTCGGGAGGGAATGTTATTTTCTCGCCGCACGTCGTGTGTGTGTTTTGTACGCTTATTTTCAGCGAGGGGAAGAAAGGGGCGGACAATCGCTGAAAGCTGCTGCGCTCGATGTGTAATATGATTGACTGATGTGCGTGTGGTTAAGTGTATGAATGGTACGGACATATACGTGAACGATGGCCGTCGAAATATTTTGCCCAGTTAATGAGGTAACCGATCACTCGGTTCCTTCGTTTCCGTATAATTCTCCGCTGAATTCCTCGCTTTCTACTTTCTTTGTCAGCTGAAATCAGTTAACGGCATATATATAGGGCTGCGGTGGCATTCCTTGAATGCATATTCCGTATAATTTTTTTTTAAGATTACATAGGAATTTTAATATTTCGAATATATTTAAGTAAATTTTAAAGTCGAATGTATGAAAGTTTTATATATAGGGAGTATATAAGACTGTATGTAAAAGGAAGACTAATATACGGACAAGAGTTCACAAAGTTTAGTCAATTTTAAACTGAAAAACAGCTAAAGTTGATTAAATTACAAAGTTTGCCGTGTAGCGAAAATATCTTCTGCAGTTCTACTTATGCAAAATGCTGTTTTTACGCCCCAGTATTACAGCATGAATACGAATACGTTTATTAAGTTTATCGAAATGATTACATCTTCTAATTTCCAACGTTCTTTTATTAATGAAATCATATCAAATATAGCTTTTAATTAGAGCGCGTTTTATTTATCTTCGTATTTTTATTTACATTTTTAAACCACACTTTACAAAATTAGAAAATTTCTTCAAAATGTTGTACTTTGTTAGCCCGTTAGGAAACCTAAAATCCTCCTACACCAAAAGCTTGAATTAAAAATAATAATATAAACCATGCACCTACTCTTTAGTTTTTACAACACAGCGAGCGTAACATCCTGCTAATAGACACAACTTTTTTCTCGCCCATGTTTGCAAACACCGCAAATTACTCCTCACCCGTACTCCCACACTCCCCCGTCGGCGTATATACTTCACGCTTCCATACACACATGTATATATACGTACAGAGAGCGCGCACAGGCTCAACAAGTGCTGGCGCGCGCGCGAGACAATTTGTCGGACGGCAAATACCGCGCGTCGATGCAAACTCCCGAAGTGTTTGCCCCGCATACCTACCCCATTAACGCTGTTATCGCGAATTACGCTTTCATTCGTCGCTTTCTCTCTCTATCTCCGCCTCGCCCGCACCGCAAGATATTTTACTCAAGAGAGAGAAGTATTCGGAAAGCGCTGAGGCAGCGTCGGCCTTGACCGTCCAATCGTCCACCCCTGGGCGTGAAATTTGGCTTATCGGTGTCGGAAAATCTAGGAGACGCCGATAACCGAGATGGCGGGATATATATAGGAACTCGACGCTTAGGTCAAAGCCCCTGCGCAGCGAGTCTCGCAGACTCTTGCGTGCGAGCAGCCGCGCGGGCTGCAGCGTACCCAGGGGCCATGGTTGCTTCATTTTTCTTATTTACTCTTTTTTTCGTCTTTTTTCGCGTCTCGGAGTCGCGGAGGAGGAATTTTCTGGTGAGTCGGTACAATAACCTGTTGCGATGTTGATTTTTTCGGAGGGAGGGCAAAACATCATATTTTGTACGAATGTTGCTGACAGCTGCGTACGCGAGACCTTATGAAATTTTCCGCTCGATCGAGCGTGAATTCGTTTTTGTTGTGCGCCCAGAGGTAAGAAGAGGTTTAGGGAGAATGCGAAATATTTCGGGGAATTGTAAGCGGGTTTAAGGGAGTTTTTGGTGGAAATTTGATTTAACGCCGTGAAGTTGGAAAATTGTTGAATATACGATGAAATATTTATGTGATAATTTGTTATTTTGATTAAAAAGAGCGTTGAACTTGAAAAGTAGCTCGAGGCCGTTAATGATGCTCTATAAAGATTGTCATGATGGCATATAGTCAATTTCTTCGATAAATCATGTAGATTCGTGCCCTTCTGTCAGGTGGGGTTATAATCACCAAATATGATTGATGCTCTTCAATACAAACACTAATCTGCGGGACAATTTTTAGGAAGAAAAGTTTTCGCCAAACAAATAATAAGAAGTCACGTTATTATTTTTATTATTTTTATTTATTATCCAAATAAGTATTAATTTTGTATTATATTAATAGATATTAATTAATTAACTTTGATATTCTACTTGATATTCATCATTTTTGGATACATTTAATTTATTTCATTATCGGTAGAAATGCTTCGTTTGAATTTTTATATGAATGAACTTTTATATGAATTGTTAAAATGATGATCACGTCCTCTCTTGGAATTTGGGTATCTTTTTGATTGATTCTGTAGCAGTGCCAAAAAGCTTTGACTTTCTTCATTCCGCGTACTGCTACCCACATCAAATTCTTGCAGTATTTTGGTTTTTACTAAATCGGTCGTAATGGGTTTACCGCAAAAGTCTAAGGCCATTATCATGGGCTTGTATTGCTCCGGTAAGCCTGTTAAAAGCAGTGCTCCCCCTAATTCGTCGGTTACTTCCATACCAGTGCCGCGAAGTTTGTTCGATAATGTTATAATTTTATTAACATATTCTTCGACTGATTTATACTTATCAAGTTTCGTGTTGCTTAGTTCGCGTACCAGGCTTACTTTGCGCGTGAGGCTTTTATCATCATATTCACTTTTCAATTTATCCTAGGTACTTTTTGCGGTAGTTTCATTTTCAATATGGACGTACACGAGTGGGTCAACTGTTAAAATAATTGTTGCACAAGCTTTCTTATTTTTCTGTGCATCTGCTGATATCTGTCCACCTGTTGGGGCTTCAATGGCTTCCCATAAATCTTGTAATTGCAGGTATGCTTTCATAGCAATAGCCCATGTGTAGTAATTCTCTCGACCACTTAAACGTTCAATAGATTGAACGAAATTCAAACTGTTTTGAGTAGCCATATTGTCTTGTTCCTTCACTTAAAACTATATTTGCGCCTGACACCTTAATTTTCAAATTTAATAATACGGTGCACTATTGATAAATCTCCTGGGCCCATAAACTGATGTTATAAATAAGTGAAAGGGCTATTGCAAATAATTATTTACTGAGGTGTTTGCAAATAAGAAGCGATTTTATTCAGAGACAATACAGATAACCACTGTACTCAGCCGTAGTCGAGACACTACTAGTTAGAGAATTACAAAATGTAAATAGACAAGGCTTGATAGACTGTGTGGTATGTTTTCAAGACTATTATATAAGAATGTAAACAATTACAATAATTAAAGAACAAATTGATAAGTAACAACAAGTATCTATATTAACCTACGTACGTAACAATATTTATATGCTTGGCGGTATATATTAATTTTGAAAATTTTAAAAATTTAATTCCGGATCAATGTATAAAGAACTGTACCTACTCTATTTCACTGAGCTAAGCAAATATAAATCCTAAACATTTTTCAAATTCTTGTATATCCACCCTGAGACCTACATGTTTTAACCATACCGAAAGTGGGCCTTTTCCAATAACTCTGCAAAAATAAAAATTTATCTATAGAGATTCCTAAGATCCACTGTAGAGCACTCACCCTAGAATATTTTATTTATATACACTTAGAGATCTACAACAAACCCTTTTACTGAGCCCCTTCGCACCAGCTTCTCCCCATCTGCTCACTACTTCTTATAAATATAAATATCCATACACAGCTCGCGTATCTCCAAAAAATATCCGCCGCACTCTCCCTCTCACGTGCGTATATAAATCCGCCGGGCGGGGATAAAAAATACGCGACGGCGGCGAGCAACCCGACACTCCGTCTCTCCCTACCACTGCGCGCTTTCCCCAAAGGCGCGAGAAATCGAGGCGCAGGCGCGCTCGACCTTCCGGTCCAGAATTGCCCGCGCCGTCGACTCCGCGAGGATCCGTCAGTCGAGCGCCGGGAAGACGCGGGAGCGGCCGCCGCGCGCACTCGTTGCTTTCCTTGTCCCGTTGCACGTGTTCGCGAACGTGCCGCTAACATAACGCAGAGAGAGAGAGAGCAGGATTGTGATGTGATACGGTTGACGAGTATAAGGAAGAAGGAGAGTTTTTTGGAAGGATTGAATATGGTAGCGCGCGGGGGCGACGCGGATTCGTCGACATCGGCGCCCCGCGAGCGCGGGCGAACCAGCAGTGGCTCTTTTGGGATTTTTCAAAATCCACGTTGAAGGCTGACCACCGTGCGAAGGTAGGATATGAGACGGCCAGGTCTGAGCATATGTTATTCATGATGCGGTAGGGGGATGTTGTGGCTGTGTGCGATAGTTTTTCGAACGCGCGGAGGAGTCGTGAGGTTTTTGCTAATGATGTAATGGGATTGGGTTTGAATAAGTTAGGGTTGTTTTGTAGCTGGTAAGGGGGAATGGTTTTTTCGTTAAGGTGTATAATAATTGGATGTGATTTTGGGAAGTGATGTAGGGTGCGTTGTTGTGGTAATTGTATCAAACGTCATTTATATTCTATTCTTTTTATTTTACAATAATATCACCCAGAACTTACTTATTTCAGTATAGAATGTATTTCCTTCATGTTATTAAAATAAATTCGAAAAGATTTTTTAAATTGTTGATTATATATAAAAAAGACATTTTGACAAATAATAACGCAATTACAATGATGAAACAACCTAATAAAAAATCTTGAGCTCCTTAATAAATGGAGTCGTATAATTTTTCTTATATCCTATTTACATGGAATTTATTACTACATTCAGCTTGATTTACTTTATCTTTGAAATACAGCACCTGTTACAGTTTTATAGGACTGTTTTTTTTATGTATCGTATTTCATTAAAGAAAATTCATGGCTTTCAGTTTTAATACTTGTTGAAGGGGGTTCTTAACCCAATATCTTTACTTCTACATCTATATTTATATTTTTTGTGTAATACTTGGTTAAATATTTATAATCAAAAGTCGTTGCTTGGGAGAAAATGTATTTAATAATTTTATTTCTACCTGTTCAGCACAATTTCAAATTTTTCAAGTATATAAGACCAATATTTAGGGAATAATGATGGTAACTTAAAAAGTATCATTCAAAAACAAAATCGTCCAATGTAAGTACTTAAAAAAAATAGTAGATCAGTTTATATATGAAACTTTTTGATTAACAATCAGAATGAATAAAATTTTTAAATTTGAATGTGTAATCATTATATTTATTGAGTTTGTATTTATTATTAAATGTATTTATAATATATTTATAATATTTATTTATTTATTCAGCAATAAACGGGCCAGAAGCCCTTGTACGGTGATTGAAGAAGTAATTAAATAATACAGAGAGGTGACACCTAAACAATAATCTTAAATTAAAATAAATCGAATTTATACGTAAGTTTAATTAAAAGCAAAAATTAAAGCACCTAGTCTACGCTTGAAAATATCAAAAGAATTGACGTTACGTATACTGCTCGGTAGTGTGTTAAACAATCTTCTCATTCTATGAATAGCTGAGTCAAAACCAAAGTTAGAATGAACAAATCCTCGTGGAGTTCACGGTGGCAGCGTAAGTTATAAGTTAATTGTCTATTCATAAATAAGTCTCTGATACATTGTGAAGAGACATAGTTATGAAGTGATTTATACACAAACATATGATCATAGAACCGGTAAAGTGAGGCTATTGTCGGTAAATTACAATCTGACGCAATTGAGGTGAACCTGCTCATAGTGCTATTTGATTTAAATGAAACATATCGTAAAAATCGGTGTTGACCAACTTCGAGAGAGAGAGAGAGAGAGAGAGATCCTTAAATACTGAATAGAAGGAGACCATACTTGAGAACAATAGAGCAGGTTTGGTAGTACAATGGTTTTAAATAAGTAAATTATAGTCGATATATTAGAAAAGTCACTGGTGCTACGCTTTATGAATCCTAACGATTTGGTAATAACACTTTCAATATGCGGCTTGAAAGGAAAGTTCGAATCAAATAGGTCTCCTAGATCCTTTATGACTGTGACGCTAAAATATATATAATATATTTCATATATTTGTCAAAATATATTTGCGGTAAAGTATTTTTTTTTATCTAACTGACTAGGAGGGGCAACGAACTCCGAATCACCGATTCGTCTCAAACTTTGCGATATGTTTTTGATGTAGAAATATAAAGAAAGCTGCAATATTAGACCCTAACGCTCAAAAAAACTGAAGTTCTGCGTCTTTTTAGCTTTATTTTGAAAAAACTTTTGAAAAAAGCCTCTTCTTAAAACGGTAACCATTCAACTCTGAGGAGTTTTGAATATAATTTCAAAAATAGAAAATAAAACTCGGGAAAATGAGCTTTCATTTGGTTTTTTAAGGATTAAAATATGTTGATTCCTTCCAAAGCTATATGAAAGTTTAAAATTGAGCATCGAAATTGCACCAAAATATACCGGCAGTCGAACAGTTTAATTTAAGGAATTAAACAGTGCAATTTCCAAGTATGAACAAAATTTTGTTAAAAATTTCATGATGATACATTGGTTAAAATATCAGGGAAAATAGTTATAATTTTATTTGATAAATTCCATTAAATTACTCTACAATGATTATCACACAAACGGCCTGTGAGCACTTATTACACTGCGAGAGAAAAAAAAAGGATTAAAACGAAAATATGTGTTACCATGTTAATGGAAAAAGTATACCAGGCACGACAATAAAAGAAATACAAGTTCACTCCCACATCTCCAACAACAGGAGAAGCAATAACACGACGACCCCACAGGAAAAGGCCAGCTTTACCCTACCCCATATAACCAGAACCAAAATAAAATGCAAGCAGCCGGTAGCACGTGCATCGCTGGGTCCGCGAGACAATATGTAGGGCGCGACGTTAAGGGCGCGATAAGCGTGCCGCAGACGGGCGCGCGGGGAAGGGAACTTTCCAATCTTCGGAGGCAAATGTTTATCCTTTCGCTCGCTCGCGCTCTTTCTCTCTCAGCGGGAAGCTCACGAGGATTCATCGATCGAAGGCTCCTTCCACAGGATGTTAGGCGAGGGTAAAGGATCTTTGCCGCGTGCGTGTCCCGGCCGTCGCTCGTATAAAACTCGGGGAAAGAAGAGGAGGGGGTGAGGGGGAGGGTGAAAAAGTTTGTTATTCTCGCGCGTGGAAATGGAGCAGCCGAATCATGGAGAGGTTTAGAATGAGTGGTTTTGTGGTTCGAGTTGTGTCTAGCTGGTTCTTGAGGGCGTCGTTTGGAGGGCTGCATTAGTGGGATGGGGATGATCGGGGCTGTAATTGGTAGTTTGGATGAAATTTTTTGGAAAAGTGGTCATTGAAATTTAGTGGCTTGTTTTACGGCGGTATTTTATGCTTAAATAAATATATAGGTTAAGTATTTGTAGAATTTAGGAAAATATTAATCCGATTAATGTTACCTAATTTGGTTAAAATCCATTAAAAGAGTGTGACTACATTTTTCATATAAAATAACAAACTTTTTATAATCCCAAAAGTAAGACTAAAAATATTCGCAGCTTATATCCTGATTGAGGCTTATGATCCTTATTCCATAAATTACGGAACATTTCAATTCAGAATTGCAGATTTTTCCGCACACCCTCACCCTGAATAAAGAAAAGTTTTTAATTGTTTCCCGGAAAAAAATTAGTCACCACCTTATCACACCAAATCGCATAACCGTACTTCAACAACAAAGTATTAGATTACTCGTCTACGCACACGCACCAACTCCCCCAATTCTCGACGAATTACCATTTTTATGCGTGATCCCAAGTCGCGTAATTCCTCCTCAGCGAAGGTTAATAATTCACGCTCGCCGCACTGTTTATCTTGCGCCACTCAAAACACAATCGCAACAACTCACTGTTTACTGTCAGCCACCGCTACTACCGACCGCGTAAAGAATAATCTCAACCCCGACGTCGTTTATTTGCGTGAAGCGACTCGCTTTCCGGCTTTCCTCTCTCTCCGTCGTGAATTTCGCCGTCTCACGCTCTATTTTCTTTTTCTCTCTTCGCCACGTGCGCCGCAATCAATGACACTTTACCACCACCGACGACGCGGGCGTGTATAAATTTCGCCGCGACTTTAGCACCCTCGCGAAAGGTAATTTCCATCTCGAGTATAAAAGCGCCGAGTAACGCAACGAGCGAGGAGTTAGGAAAGCGCCACGGCGCTTATTTTCCCGCGAAGCAACAGCTTTTTTATCTCGCGTCGACTCCGCCCGGGAAATATATCGCATTAAAACTTTATATTCGCGCTGCTGGGGAGGAGACAACAATGCTTTGTACCGAGAAAACCAGACAGATTTAAGCCGGAGAAAGCAGCTGTCTTTTTTTGGTGATTGCGGAAGATTGCTTGCGTTTTAGCGCTTATGCTCTGAAAGCTGTACGGAAAGCTCGAGTTCGTTCTGTATGAGCAGCGGCAATCGCTTTAAAAGGAAAGCTTTGTAGATATTAGGGGAAAAAATGATTCACAATTCCGAGCTTTCGTATGCTGCGGGTGTACGGTAAAAATTCTATCCATTTGATGTATACACCATCACAATAAATTATGCTTAGTCACGCATATACACCATTAATTAAATTATTCATAAAAGTTTTCCATCAAACATCGTCTATTTTAAAGCCGCACTAATGAAATAAACACTTAATTAAGCACACTCATCGTCTACCCGCCGCCTATAAGATAAATGACTCTTACCGCACAGAAAAAAACGACCGAAGGCATCCCCGAGCTTATTCATTAGCTGATTACAACTAACTCTTTTTACGCAAACCCACATATGTACGAAAAAATACGCATACACGCGGAGGGACGATGGCTAATGACCCTAGGACACTGACCACGCGAAACGGGATAATCAAGGACCCAGACGTTGCCTTCTTTATACACATGACCTAGGGGATAATCAATAAAATCAGCCCCCTTGATTTTCGGACGACCGGAAGGGGAGAGTAGCGTTATCATATAGACAAAAATATACTGCACGCGAAGAAAAGATAAATCCGCCGTCGTAGATTAGGGCTTTATCTGTCCCCTCTGACTGCAGCACCACATGTCCCGATCCATCAGGTGCGGTGTGCGGATGAGCTTTCATCAACAGAGCAGGGCGTATGTATAAATTAGGCTGCGCGGAATCGCACGGCATAAATCTAACTGATCTCGGATATATTTTTGTTGACTAAAGCACCAGGAGTTTGTTTTCATAGACACATTTTATTCCGCGCCTGTCAGCGTAAAACACTCCGCTCCCCCCTTCCCCATTAAAACGTGCGCGTACATAATATCGCCGGTCGCATATATAAATTATTTATGTACGGAAAATATGATCCACAGACACACGAGGCATTGTTGGTCCTTCCGCAGTATTTATACACGCTGGAAACCTCCTTTATCCCGACCACGTGGACCGTAACCGGCTGAATAGCAGCTTCCCTATGTCTCTCTTGCTTTCGTTAATCGACACCCGGATGGATATTCGCGACTCTTGCCCCCCGTATACACGCGGCTTTGCCGAGATCACAGCCACAATGGCCACGCGTTAATATTACAGCTTTTTTCGCTCGCATCACGGGGTTTATTTAATACTCCCGATCGTCGTCGTCTTATTTCGAAACTTTTGGAAAATACGGTGAATTGGATCGCGTCGATTCTTGTCGAGTTAAAGAGACTCGCGTATTCAAGAGGGGTCGTTAAAACCGAGTGATTGCCTTTAATCAGGGCGACTGCGTTATATAGTCGCGCCGTTGTAAACCTGACGCGATGCTTAGAGGGAAACGACCAGGCTTTTCCCGTGTAAATTATTGCCGGAGTAATTTTTAATGCGGTTGATTGCTTCCTCCTCGTCGGCAATTAAGTTAGAAGCATATAATAAAGCGTCTGGGTAAATCCCGTGATTAAGAAGCTTCATAATTTTCTGCTTTATGATAAATTTTCACTCAAGCTGCTGCATGTTGCGATATAATTTTACATTGTACTAACAATTTTCGTAACGCAGCAATATACCATTTCCTGTATAATATAATAAAAATAAGTGTCGCACACTCGATCTCTGTCCCTCGGACACTCTTTTATCTTTCATGAATGTCTGATCGTCTCCGAAATTCGTACAGGCGATCAGGTTCACCTATAATACACATACGCCCGAAATTCACATAGCCCGGGTTCATTCATAAACCAGCGAAGGGCATCTTAAATATAGCCCACTCGAATATCGCATTAGCGTCTCGCGATCATATATCCCACAAAAGAATGAAAAAAAAACATACCCATGACGAGGTCGCGAAAAGTGTTACTTCCCACGACACGTCGGGCTCGGCACAATATAAACTCGCCCTTCACTAAAAGATAATACAGCGATGCCATCAAACACTTTCTCTCTCGTATATAACAATCGACGACGTCGCCACGCGACAACCATAACTCACGCGCGCAATAAAAAACCGTCTACTTGTATTATATCCACGACTCGCGCTAAAAAAACAGCGAGAACGTATCCTAGCGTGCACCACAGCACCATGCTGTCCGAATTCCGCTTCTTTTTCCTCGTCCTCGCTCCAATAAGGAAACATCCGTCCCATCGATATTTATCGCGGCATTATCCTCTCGTCTCCCCCACCTCGGCGTCAATTTCGCCGGGTATGCGGGGAATCCTGTTCTTCGGCGAACCGCGGATAATAAACGCGTGCGAGGCTCCCCTGATAAAAGGACAAGAACACGCACTCTCTCTCTCCCTCTGCAGGAAGAATAAAATATATAAACAAGCGCGAGCCGATCGCCTATACGTGACGCGGACGAGGAAGTGGATGCGGAGCTGTGGCTCCCTTCGAAAGAATCGAAAGGGTGCCAAGCGGCGCGCGTTGCGGCCTTGAGGTGTTTTGCCGCTGCTCATTTATACGAAAAGCTCGGGACCGCGAAGAGAGAGAGAGAGCTTTGGCCTCCCTCGTGTGCTTGTGTGTGCGCGGCAGGACTATGAGGAAAATGCTTTTTTCACGTCTCGCGCGCAAGTGCCTCGTCGACGTTTTTATGCCCGGGTGGGTGGCTGAGGACCTTTTTTTTTACTCTAGCTCGTTTTCTCGCTGTTCTCTTTTGTCGTGAGCGCAATTTTTTTCCTCTGCACTCGCGCGGTGAAATACTGTTATTATGGTTGCGTGAAAGGGGACGCTATTGTTGTGGAGTATAGTTTGGCTGTGTAATGTTTAATTTGCGGAAGATTTATTTTCGTCAGGAGTTTGTTAGAAGTGAAATTGATTGTTTTCGGTGTATAAAGGCTATTCGTGAATTGCAAAGTCGCAACGAATCAATCGTCGTTACAAAGAATACATCTATTCATCATCACTTCCTTCGATACATATATATTAAACTGCACCCTTAATTCGCGCGTATATCCAACTACCCCATCACACAGCATACGCTCACTAATCTTATCAATGTTCATTCTATAATATACGGAAACCGTGCGTATAAAGGAGGACCCCCCTCGACATACGATCGTATACAATTCCACAGCGTGAGTTTCATTTTAACCGTGGCCGAACAAAGAAGCATTAACCGCACGTTCAGCTTCCGCGTGTTTTATATAATATTATACACACCCACCTCGGGGCAAATCACCGCTGCACCTCTCCGCTGTAAAATAACGGGCTCTAGGTATAATACGAGAGGAAAAAGCTCCTCCCTGCTCGCCCTGAGACGGCGCAGAAGAAAGAGGAGAATCGCTGTCGCGGGAGCGTCCGTTTATCAGTGTCACAGGAGAGGGCTGGGGGACATGGGATGGATCGCTTATATACCTACTCGGCAGACTCATCTTCTTCTTATTCCCCACTCTGCTTTTTATCTTGCAGATGTTAGAGTACTGGATGGGGAACAACGAGAGCGCCCTGAACGCGAGCGAATTCGAGATCCAGGAGGTGATCGAGGACCCGGGCTCCGCCAGCCTCTTCGCCGGCTATCCGCCCTGGCTGCTCTACTTCGCCGCCTGCTGCTGCGCCCTCTTCATGCTCGTCGGCATACCCGGCAACCTCATCACCGTCGCCGCTCTCTTCCGCACGAAAAAGGTCTCCTTCACATATATATGTACATACATAATAACTGTATAACTGTGTCATGCCCGGGGATAATTAAAGATAATGGTATGGGGGTCAGCTGTCTGTTGATTCCGAGAAATACCTACACGTATACCCTTTTTTCCGATTCGGCCGAGGACGACGAGGAGACGGCATCAGATATTGGACGCCCGTCGAGTGTGATTGGGGTCATTGTTGAGATTACCGTGGCGGACGTGGGATTCGCTCGTGTGGGACGGGCTGGTATAAGAGGAAAACGGGTGGGAGGCCCCCGATCGAAGATACATTTGTAACTTGATTAACGGAATGGTATAAGTATATAATATTTAGTACGCGTAATCATCCGTTTATGGAAAAACGATGGCAAGAGGTAATTTAGTTTACTGGCTGTAGGAGATTTAAATGGGTGCTGGTAGGGTATTATTTTTTATTAAACTTTATCAAACTTTTCACAGGCTATATTAACCTAAACGATTCAATTTCAATTTTAAATGAAAATGTTTTCGTTTGATCTTCAATAAAAGTAGATGTGAAAAGATATGTTAGTATGTGATAGCCGTAAACATCCCTGACTAAAAGTAAAACTTATTAGATTTATACAAACATGGTTCATAAAATTGCCAGTTTACGATAATTATTTTATATTTCTTCATTTATTCTCACCTTCTTTTTCTCGCATCTTCCTACTTCGCCCTCTCAGCTCATGTACTTACACTCCTGGCGCATTACGCCCCCAGACTGTATTTTCTCCCGCGCGTGCGATTGTCATAACGAGATTAGCGACGCTGCGAAGTATCGTCGTCTTTTGTCTTTTTGTCCCCCTCTCGTACTCCTCCTTCTTCTCCCTCGCGCGTGTACACTAAAGAAGAAGATTCATTTAACGAGAGTCTAAGAATACGACGACGCGGGTATTTTTGTACTTTCGAGGGTTGTGTTTGTTTTGCTGTTGCTGGATGGCTCGCGCGCACGGTAAAAGAGAAAGAGCGAGCGAGCGAGAGAGAGAGAGAGAGGGAGAAAAAAATAATTGAACGCGCGGCAGTGACGTCTTTCGCGAATGATTAAATGCCGTTTAGCGATCGCGGACGCGCGTGTACCGGGAAAAGCCGCGCTTTTGATTTGACTTTGAGCTTTATTATCTCTGTATACATCACGGGTCAATGGATTCTAGTTAATTTAAAATTTTTTTTTCTTTTGTAGTATAAAGGTCTTTTTTCTTGCTGGAAAATTCACTTATTTATACAGTATGATGACTTTGTCGAAAAAAGTCGCTGAATAAGAACGTAACGTTTGTTTAACTTTAATCTTGTTTTTCTCGAGGGAAGATAACCGCCGGGAATGGATCTGCCTTACAAGGTGAACCTTTATAACACGAATATCCTTGTACGGCCTCTGAGAAATAAGATCCTTAAAAAAGTGTCTTAATATACTACTTGTATCAGCAAGAAAATTAGTCACTCCTAATGGCAAGCTTTAATATTTTCTTATACATTATTCATACAAAAATTAAATTTCAACAATAAACCATCTAGTCAAACTTTCAGCCATTAATTTCAATTCTCAATCGTTTCTCTTAATTACTCATTTACTTAACTTATCTCTCAGCTTGAAAAAAGTCTTCTGCATAAAGCTCTTCGCATTATACCTCCCGAAAAATCTCTCGAAACCCTGCCCAGACCATTTGCGTCCCCCATCCAATTTGACAAACTCCATCCATTTAGATAAACAGACACGAGAGTCCAACCCAGTTGCGCAACGTCTAAATAAAATTGCGCAACCTTTCCCGCCCATCTCACCACAGCTTTGCATACACATCCGTCCCTGCTATGCGCACATGTGTCTATAACTAAAAAGAAAACGAAACGAACCAGGGGGGTACGATAAAGTTGACAAATAATCACGGAAAACAATCCCACTCCTTCGCCATGGGAGATAGTGATATGATGGATAATGACGGAACGCCGCGCTCTTTATATTTCGGAGGGAGCGTGTATATTATTTAGAGGTTCGAGAGCGCATTTGGGTCAAGACGCTGTTATCGCGTCGCATCGTCGGGGGATACGTGTATACACCTCGTCTGCTGCACTCAAGCGTGATCCCTTGCTTCGCGCTCTTCTATTCCATTAACGTGTATATAATGGAGAGCGGAGGGTCCTTTGGTTTTACGTTGCTCAAATTGTTTCGTATTGCACACGGCTAATGTGTTTTTCTCTCTCTTTTTCAAACTTTACGCTGAATAATGTATAGAACGGTGCACGGTTTTGTATAAGAGGAAAATGCGTCATCGTTGTCGTGAAATATTGAAGCGATTTTTTTATTGCTACTGCGTAGCGATGTAACAGTCTTAACACTTTTTTCAAATACACCTTTTACGGCGCGGGATATGTATTCAGGAAAGAGGGAGGGAGACAGAGGCGGAAGGGGCCTGCTCATTGCCACCCGGGTATATAGGCTGAAATAAATGTCGAGTAGTAAAACATGCCTACGGCGGCCTAATTTTTCACAGAGTTTAAGTTCATCGCTAAATCATCGTTACGCGCTTACCTTATCGGCTCGAGCTTGATCCGCAAAACTTTGTTATAAATTAAAATCATTTGTAAGTCTACGAATTTTTTTTTCTCACATACCTTTTAGATATTGCGTAACTAATTTTTGGCTAAAATGAATATAATTATTCAATTTTCTTCAACCGACCGCATGCATGATTAAAAATACACATAAGATATTTTTAAGAAAATTGCTACCTGCATTATAAAGTAAATCTTCGTTCCAAAAACTATAATACGATACAGCTAATAACCCATTTATATGATCAGTATTATAGTATCAATTAATAGAAGCACGCGTCACCAATGTTTCTCAGCATACACACAGAAGGACGCGATAGAGTTACAAAAAGCATCCAAGAATAAATTCCCCTGCGGAATGTAATTTTTAAAACGCGTGATCCACATTCAATACGCTTGCATATGGAATTAATAATAATGAGCGTCCGGTCATTAGGGGAATAACGCGCGGAAAGCCCGAGCACACACGGAGTATGTAGGTATATATAAGGCTAGTGGAGCAGCAGCACACCTTGTTGACAGTTTCAATACCCGGCCGGCAAAGCGATCCGCGCACACTGGCGGGCGCGGCCCCGATTACGTTCTTAATTAAACGCCCCCGCGCCCGCATGTACATCCTTCCTTTATTTCTCTCTCTCTCCCTCTCTCTCTTTCTCTCGCGCTGCGCCTTTCTTCCGCCTCTCTTTCTCTTTATTTTTCTCGTTCTCTTATAATGTCTTATGCAATTACAAACGAGCACACGTGCGTAGTACTAGGAGGATGGAAATAGAGCGAAGGGCGGAGCCGATAATTAGTATTTTATATACTCCTCGTGCAACCGCTTCGGAAAATGCCTTCTCATTTAACTTACAGCGTCTCCGGGGATAGATTTCGAAAAATGGAAATTAAGCGGTGCGTGCGCGCAGGTGAGATACAGCGACACTGTGCTGTGTATCGCCGGGGCTAAAAATAATCGAAGGGTTTGTTTGTCGTCGGCAAAGTTTCGCTCTATCTTCTTCGTGTCCTTTTTTTTTCTTTATTAGGCTTGATGGGAAAGCCGCTCAGGGTTGCATGCGACGCGATAATTGCATTGCCCCGTGCGTCATTGGATAAGGACTGCGCGGAGGCATTAAAAATAAAGATCGCTTAAGTTGTAGGTCGAAGTGGGTTTCCTGGGTAGGAAATTACCTTTGAATTTATATATCATTCGGCATCAATAAAAGTTTATCGGTCAATTTGTCCGGCATTTATTTCCCCGAATTACAGAGTAGCGCGCGATTTTTCAATCATCTTTACGAGCGTTTCCTTAAAAATTTAAACGCACCCTAAGTTGATTATTCACCCACGCGGACATTTAAGAAACTGGCCTCCTCGCCTCTAAAACATAGTAATAAATGGGCCATTTGAATCCCGGGCAAATTGTACTTTATTGGAGCATCGCCACGCAGAGGTTCACGCACTGAATGGCCAATAAAGATAAAAGCTAAGTATTCCCGTATTCATCGGGGCGTAAAATTCGGCGCAAAGAGTGCGATGTTTTTACATTTCCCGACGCGTGTATAAAGTCTATACAGCACCGTCTCGTTCGCTAAAGGATCAAGTGTACATAAAGACGTACGATCTAAGTTGTCGCATACACATTGCTATTTTGCTGAGAGTCGAGAACCGCTTAATACGCGTAACTTTGATCAAAGTCAGCGTAAGTAGACACAACTTACCGGTAAACTACACTTGACAAAGTCGGTTATACGCCGCGAGATAATGAGAATGACGTTCGTTCGCTATTCCATGCTTGACTTGACGTTATTAACACGTCTTCTCCAAAGTTATGTAATAGTAACAAACGATTTTCAAATTTAATCTCTTAACCGAAAAAATATTTCCGAAGCTTTCAACCTCGTTTCGGCGGATGCACTTTCGTAAATATCTCGCAAGCGAGACGGCTAGAGTCACGCGACGCGATTACAACTGCGGCTGGCTGTATCGTGACAAAGTACGGTAAGATTAGGAAAGTGGAAGACTTTTCCTTGGCTGCTGTGTTTGTCATTAGTTACCTTAGTAGTGCATTCTCCAGCTTGCTTTGCATTTTAGTGGGTTATTTAAGTGGTTCCAGTAGAGGCTACGGTTTTCGTTAATGAACACTGATTCTCATTCATATTTTATGAGAGTCGGACGTTCAATAAGAGAAACTGGAATAGTTGATTTTATGACAATTTATTATAGAATAGAAAATTTAACTTTCCATATAAAATCAGATTTTATTAAATCAGAATTCCCTCTCGAGTGAAAAAATATATTTTGAAATCCGATTCCACGTGCCGACAACCGTCGCCCGAATATTCTATTAAACATTCGCGCGCGCCGCACCAACAGATGGTCGAACCTCAGGTCCGCGCTCTATACCAGAATTCCCGAAAATTTTCCATAAACCGTACATTCGTATAATACTCCCCTTATCGACGGCACGTATATCGCGCGACGAATAAAAGCCCAGAGCGAAAAAGACGAAATTCAAATTTAGCGCTCTCTTTCTCCCGCAATGCAAATGAGGCAAATCCGAAAAAAGCGCGCGAGCGTCTATACAGCTGCGAGTGTATATTATATCGGGGAGAGAACGCGGGAGCTTTTTATACGAAATGCGAAATTTGCCGGAAGGGATCTTTCTTTTTCTTTCTTCTCTTTGCTCGGCACAAGTGCTAACTTATATACGAGCGTAGGGGATGTATGTAGTGCGAAAAAATTCGGAAGCGATATTGTATATATAAGTATAAGCATGCGGAGATATTCCGAGATGAGGTCTTTTTCTATACCGCTGATAAATTAGTACGCGAGCCAGCGTTGTCGCCGACGATTAGGGAAGCATAGCAATTACAGGCACAAACGAGACGGGAAATACTCGGAATCATAATTCGTTTTCCTTAATGACGCAGCCGCCTCTGCAGGGAATTAACATCTAATTACGCAACATAGAGATAGAGCTAATATTGCGCGACTCAGGCTTCACTGAATAATAATGCGCCCCTGAATTTCCCTCTTCGAACTAATTCTGGCGGAGAGCTCTTAATGTTTTCCTATTTTCCTTTTGTAATTATTCCGCATGAAATATTCGTTCCGTCCTAAAACCCATTTATTCTCATTTATCTTATCGGAAATAAATTTCTCCCCTCCGATACCTCAATTCACTGAATCATTTACATTTCTATATCAAATAGTACTACGGCGAACATTTATTACACGATATCCCTTCCCTCTTTCACTTATTGCGCCCGACACGTGCATTATAATTCTACAACACACCAGCATGCAATATCGAATTCACCGTCGTCCCCCGACCCATCCTGTATTTTCGAAATTGAAATGCTCGGAGAATTTCATATTCGCACCGCCGGCGCAATATCGCCTCCCTGCAAAAATGCAGAACACCCGCGAGAGAGCAAAGAGAGGAAAAGCGCCGTCTGGAATGCGTATACAGCGTGAACTATTATCGTGTATCGCAGGAATGCGTCGGCTGGGTAATCGGATCTCATGCTGCATATATAATTCGCCGGTCCCTTAATAAATATACCGATTTCTTATCCTCCAACCGTATATATAGAGAATTATAATAATGCTATCACATGTGAATTGAAAGCATAGGAGACTTTGACAATCATGAATCAAATTTAATCACCAACGACTAAAAATCATTATTTCACTTCGCCATTCTCGCTCCGTGCACTTCGGCTTCACCGAACCAGCCGCCGACACACCCACGAAGTTCGCGGATCTGCGCGCACTTGCGTAGGTGGCCGACCGCGGGCGCACGAGACGACGGCAACATCACAAATCATTGCTCATAGCCGCACTTTCTCTTTCGCTTTCTTTCCACACGAGCGAGCGATATTCCAGCGAATTAAGGCGTCGGCGGATATATTTCACTCCCTGAATCGCAGAGAAGTCGCCGCGCGTGGGGGGGTATTTCGGTCCCTGTGCCAGAATGACCGTTTAAATAAGACGTTTGGGAGCGAGTTGAATGGTCACGCCGTTATATATTTCGCGCGCAAGTGTATATGTATATAACGTGCGGAGGTGGCGGCTGTTTAGGTTTTTCCCGAGGACATTTTTATCAGTGGATGTATGTATGTATGGGGGCCGGCGAAGGGTTTATTTTCGGGTTTGTTATGGGCTAAAGTTAACGCGCTTTTTGTCAAAGATATAATGTATGAGGCTCCTTTGTGCTGTACTACATATTTATTGCTGTGGACAAATGCGCCGGTGTTTCGGGAACAAGGAGACACCTTAATTCCATTGTTGATTTATCTGCGATTGTGCAAATGTAATCATTCGTCAGAAACTTTTAAAATTAAAATAATATGTCGTTTCGTTTGACGTATATTATAAAAGCAAATTTTCTAACTCTTATAATATACGCAAAAACTTATTTTATATCGCGGAAGCTCCGTGTTTGACTAAGTAAAAAATATTGTCCGACTCCGGCTATTCGTCGACTGATCGTCCATTGAGTGGGCGCGATAAACGTCGAGACGCATCCGATCATTTACGAGGGTATCTCTCGAAACAAAAGAAAATCTTCCTCCAAAGCCAAACTCAACTCTCTTCCCCTTATCCATAACACACTTACACTCACTTACATACTCGCACGCACGGGCGCAAACAAACATTGGAGAGAAGAAAACTCCCGTATATAACAGATTAATCCTCCTCATCGACGAAGTTCGCCAGGCAGAGACCCGTGGAATTAGAAGCGAGAGTGCGAGGCGCTCGCGCGAATGCGTAAAAAGTACGAGTATAAGTTCGTGTCCCAGGGGACTGCCGGGGATACCGACGAGACAACTCGTTTCACTCCCCGTCATACAGCATCTCTTTCTATACCGAACGCGCGACATCGCGTGTGACAGGTTATCCCTTTGCCACTTGGCGAATCATTTCCCATGTGTAGGGGATGGGAAGTCGAATCTTGCCGGCAATGTTTCCGACTTTTTTTTTCGCGATTCCAGTACGAAGGATGGGAAGGAGAGGGAATCGATGACACGTGTAATTCAGACGTCGCCGGTGTGCTTTATGATGGGGAGTTTTTCTTCTTTTTTTTCGGTGTTTATAAAGTGATGTATTGTGGGGTGGCTTTTTGTGGAGGAAGTACTGTAATGAAGGGAATTGATTGTTTTGATGACGGTTCAAAGTTCATTGTACTGGTAAGTTGCGAACTCTTGTTTCAGTGAACAGTCTTGCGTAAAAGTATGTTTGAATTATAAAAATGTTTACCAGGAATACTTTCTTCGAGGAAAAGTTTAATTAAACTCTGAAACCAACGCCAACCTTCCCCCGTGCATATAATAATACAGTATGTATCGAAAAAGAACTTTAATCAAAACTTCGGCATAGGTGCGTATAGCTATCTCCACATCTCGCTTACATTTCTACACCTCTGCAGTCTTCCGAGTTCCCGAATAAATTCCCCTCTCCTTCTACTTTTAATGCTTCTCCGTTCCTTCTCGCACGCGCCGCTATAAATCACCAACCCCACGAATAAAAAAAAAAATCAACCTCGGTCATCGTCTTCGACTGCGAGTCATCGAACTTACGTCCGGCGAGTGAGTCGCAGGTCGCGCGCGTAATCACACCGCGCGCGAGATTCGGATCTCTTGCGTCTTATTCCCCGGCTCGTACGCGGCGCCCGCACGAGCAATAATAAACGGTGCTAGGTGAGCATTGTAAATAGGCGGATCTAAATCCAGCGGCTTTATCGCGCCCACCTAAAAATACAACGCGGCTCGTAGCGGAGAAGCCGAGTGCGAGATCGCCAGCGGTTTTCTTTCGTCCATGCCGCGTGCGCGCCACGCTCGCTCCCTATACTTTTTATCCAAATATTTGTCAAAACTATCTATCGCCGCCTCTTGAAGTCTCGGGAGTGCTCTCTTTTTTCTTCTCTTTTGAGAGGACTCGAGAATTATCCCGGGAGCTTTTGAGTTTCTGTCGATCAGCCGACGGACACGAAAAATATACACCCGACGTGTGAATGGGACGGCCGCTGCTGGTCCCTCCGGTCTTTGACTATACCAACATGGAGTGTATAATTTTTTTATCGAATTTGGTTCGTGGGCTTTATTCGGGGAAAAGTGGAGGAAATACTTTTTTGAAGATAATTCAGCTTCATTCTTGTACCTTTTTTTCATTTTAAATCATCTGTGTTTTATCCATTTCTCATGATCTATGTACATAAATTATAATCAAACGAAAACTTAATAAAAACCACGGTACAAAACTTCTACAATTCGTTACTTGATTTACAATTTCAAAACGCGTTATAGTTTATTTGAGCTTCATACGCATGCGTCATAAATATTGCAGTTCGAGAAACGGAAACCTTACATAAAGCATATGCGGTTGCAACACGGCCACCGCAACCGACCACTCAATCAAATCATCGTAAAAGCTTCAAATCTATCAAACCCGAAAACGTGAATTCAATCTCATTCGGTCCGAAGGAGGTGTGTAGTGCCATAATTTTCAAAACTTCTTTGATTATCAGGAAAGTAAATGACGTTATATGTACGCCTGTAGTATTGAAGTTTTGGTTTATAAATTTAAATCTTCAATCAATTTTTCTTCTTTTGATTCCATTCTATTGTCAATAACGCTATTAATATATACATTTATACAAATTTATTTTCATAACAAAACATTCTACCATTTTAAAGACAATTCCAAAGCAAATTCCACTTCAGAACACTTCAAACGGACCCAATGAAAACAAACTTAAACGCGCGAACAAACGCGGAAATTATTATTCCCAATTTCTCCATGAAGCAATATTACGTGTTTTGACACAAAAATCTACGACCATCCATACAATATAACTCTTTCGGCCTAATAGCCCCCTTGTATATATCCCTCCCTCTCCCCTCTCCCCGTCTTCGTTCGAATCTCTTCCCTCTCCTCGCATATTCCCGTCACGTACCCATTTTTAGCCGCAAACTTGACGTCGGCGGTGTACGAGCACGTCTCTCTCTCTCTCTCTCTTTCTCTCTCTCTCTCTCTTACAGTGACGACGCAAGGCGAAGAGCAAAAGTCCGCTGCGCGCACTCCGAGAGAGCTTTAATACGATTATTCCGAACGATTCTCCCTCTTTCTCTTTCTCTTTCAACTTTCTTTTATTTCTGATATCTCTTTCTCTCTCTCTCTCTCTCCTCTACTTTGCTTTCTCTCAAGGCAATTTTCCTCTCACCCACGTGCAAAACTTTTTTCGCGCGTTTGCGTCATTTGGAGAGGAAAAAACTGCAATGTTTTCCCTACCGCCGGCTTATTACTTTCGGCTTTATCGGAGTTTCCTACGAGCGCGCGTGTGCGACTATATTCCGCGGACTTTTTTACTTCCCCCCTCCCCCTCCCTCGCTCGTGAGTTGTAAAATACTTTGGCTTTTCAGTTGGCAAGGTAAGGTGAGGGGGGAAAAAATTCAATTTTCGGAAACGGCCCCGCGTTTTCGGCCAGCCACAGGTTAAGCGAGCGAGCGTTGATCTCGCACGAGGGCGTTTACTCGAAATGCAGCGGCGGGTTATGTTCTCGCGCGGCGGTGTGCGATGAAAATTTTACGAGTTACCAGGAAAGTTTCACCGTCTCACGACGTTCGATTGCGAGCGCCTTCACCTGTTTCGTTCTGGGAACGAGAGTTAGGGACTGCTCGTTGTCGGGGATTTATTTTTCTTGCGACCGGGGGTGTAGGTATTTTTTTCTCGTAAATTTATTCATGCCCGTCTAGCCGACTATGTTTATAAAGAAAATATATACCTCGTTTATTTTGATAAATTGGTATTTCAACTTTATGTCGCGGCACTAGCTTGTTTGATAATGATGTTCTACATTAATCTTATCGTTGTAATAACGACCTGGAACATGACAAATTAAAATTTATACGGTATATATATTACCTGTAGAAAAAAACGACCCTTTTCCCCACTGTCAAAACGGCTGATAAATTAAAATACGCTCTAGCTCCCCTCCTCTAATTTCGGTGTCAAATCAGCATTTATACATATTCGTGAAATTCATGTAAGAAACTGCGCACACGAGAAGCAGAGAGACAAAATACAAGCGCGCTCAACCCAAATCAACAGCCTGTCAGCTCTGTCTCATTCCACACACCTCCGTGAGATTTATACGGCCTTTTTCGCATTCGTATAAAAAAGATTCTGAAAAATCGAAGTACATACGTCGCGAGTGGAAATTTTCCCTGGGGTACAAAAGTTTTATGAGAGAAAGGACAGCGCGAGAGGAAGCTTAATTAAGCTCCTCCCACGATTGAGTTCGAAGGTCCTAAACAATCAGAGCGGCGCACGCCCGCGCGCACCGCAAAATCCCAAATGAAGGTATAGTACGCAAGCGCAAAAATAATGCAAGTCGCTTCCCACGCACGAGCTTGTTTTTGCTCCTTTCGCAAGTTCATTGTTTTCTTTGCGGGTCGCTCGTATTTTCGTTAGAGATTCGCGAAAGTTATTCGCGAGTTGATTGAAGGTGTACGTTGCCGTGATAACTTGTAGTGCAATCAAGTACATAGATTTTGATTATTTTCGTAATTATGTAGATAAATAGTAACTGCTGAAAGGGGAGAATAATAAAGTTTATTATTTATAACTATGAGCTGAGACATAATGTTTTAGAATTTAATTTCTAGACTACTATCTTATCGTTACTTCTACTTGAAGAATTTTTATTTTGTGGTAATAGGTAGTATTTGTTATAGAATGTTATATATAGATAATTTTATAAAATGAAGTAAATGAACCTTAATTAATTATTCAAACGTTAAAAGTTACATTTCATTTTCAGTATTATGTCAAAAAAATCTCATAATATGATTTATGTAGTAATTCATCATAAAAGTTATATAAAAAAAGTATGTGAAGAAATACAACAGTTATCACTCATTTTCTAAAAAAAATTAGCTAACTCAAAAGAAAAACTTTTTTCCTAGAAATGTCAAATGTGCTAACTATAATCTAATTAAAATTAACACTCTGATACTGTAAGACATATACAGCCACCATAATTAAATGCTTATCAAGTCAATCAACGGTCGCGGCTCTCTCTTTCTATCTCTCTCTCTCTTTTCATCTTGCCCGCAGTTTACTCGAACGGTTCGCGCGAAAGCGCTAAAAAAATTTTATTACCCGCGAAGTAAAAGAGGCGCGTACATATACTCGCGCGCGAATACGCGAATTTTTCCAAAGAGATAAAAAGTATTATTTCGCTGCTCGTAAAGTCTCGCATTACGCGACTTACTTTCCGCCGGCGGCGGGCCAGCGCAGGGTAAGCCGATATCAAGACCTATTGTAGTTGCCCTCCGGCTGTACGTATATATATATATCCATGCGTGTGTGTGTGTATGTACTTACCAAGTGAGATATTCGAGCGCTGGATTTTCTTGTTAGACCGCTTGTGGACTTCCTCTTAGCTTAGCGCGCACCCCTCGCGCGTATATAGAGCTAAAGCTTGCGTAATCGCTAATTATTGTAATAACTTCCGCGTGTGCGTCTGTATAAGAGTGGAGATAGCAGGATGGGCCTGTAGTTTCGATTTCTGTGGAGGAGTGGAGATATTGTGTGCTAATGAGGGGTAGAATTATTCGATAAAGGAAGTGCTATGGTGTAATGTATATAACTGTTGCTGGACTTAGACTAACTGCGCCGACTTCCTTATATTAGGCTGTAAATGAAATTTAATATGATACTTATATATCTATAAGATATTATTTAATATTATTTGTATTGAACAAATAAAGTATAGATGCGTATAGCAAACAGATATAATACAGATCCGAAAATTTAAAAATAGCCTTTAATAAGATTTAACATATTTTTCAGTTCACTCTAATCGGATTGAAAAATTTATTACATTACATTTGATCCTATTATAAAACTTAATGTTATAATTATGCACTTTACTTTTTTTAACATAAACGAAGTATAAGAATGAAAAGAGAATTAATCAATTTTAGCTAGATATTTTTCTCTAAATAGTGAAAATTCTCCTCTATTTTTATAAAGCGTAACCACGCAAAAACATAATGTGTTTCCATTTCAGGCATTACAAACTAATAAGTAACTAATACATTCACCTCGACATTTATACGATTGGCCGAGTCCGCGGGCGCGACGATAACGCTATCAGACGCGAAAAATCATGTCCTCGCCATCTAGACGCTAGTAGCTACGGGCGTCAAAATTTTATAGCTGGTCTAAAAAAGACGGAGACGAAAGCTTTTCTCCATCACAAAGCAGAAAGAGAGAGGAGAGAGGGGAGAGAGAGAGAAAGCGATGTCAAGAGAGAAAGGAGAATCTATAGGGAGTATACGGTATGCTTTTGCAGCTCCGAATTTTCGACGC